>JAKCPI010031418.1:0-96437 GCA_023213315.1 Euborellia annulipes | reverse complement strand
TTTTTCTTTACCTGCATTCTTCTTTTGACAATTGACCACTTGAGAGGACAATGGATAGATAATCCTTATTTGCGCCTCCTGTCCTTTTTATTACAATTATATTTTGACATTCGCGTCGTCGTTTTTGGACACCTGAATAGAGAACCTGCCGATGAGTGATGATTAAAATCAAAATGTTCAAAGGGTTGTTTATCTACAAATCCAAAGGTGCTAATTACCCTCCTTCCCTCCCTTCCTTTTTTCTGGCCCTGTTAGTCCGTGCATTAATTGGGAGACGAAATTCTTTCACCAAAGGTTGAATAAACCTTTATTCCTCCAGCAATAAATTTGCTCACAGCGTGATTGATGACAGGTCCAAGAGATATTTCTTTTTTTTTTAATGAAATTCATTTTTTCAAGAGTGTGTCTTGTTTAAACAGGAGATGTTCTCTGTCTCGAGTCGATTCTCTTGGTGGAAGGTGAGTAGTTTTAAAATCAATTAACTATTACTAAGAGGTTTTTTATTTTTAGGTTAACGATGCGAGCCAACTAACATCGTTGTGCCTTCTTCAGAACCTCTGGCATTGCTTTTCTTATCATAAGATATTCAACAGTGCAAGCAATGCCAGAGGTTCTGAAAAAGGCATAACGATGTTATTGGCTTACATCGTTAACCTAAAATAAAAAACCTCTTATATTGCCCAATTGATTTTCAAATCTCACCTTCCACCAATCGACTCGACCGAGACACAGAACATCTCCTGTTTAAACAAGATTACCGCATCGCCAAATATTCAATTATGCCAGGCTCTCGGCCACCACCGACCGGAGAGAACAATGGCACAAAAATGACCCGAATAAATATCACATAAGAAGGAAATAAATAAATAAATAATCAAAAAAATATCACAGACGAAACTGACTAGAAAATAAATAAAAAAGGGGAATACGCCAGAAGTTGAATAGACATTTTCAAAACGTAACGAATATTTATAGCCGTGATGTTATATTCATAAGAGGGTAGACAAATAAGAGGCGTAGCTAAAGTTTTTTTTTTTCTTTATTTATCTAATTCGCACGGCTGACGTTTCGGTTCCGTGTTTGAACCTTCTTCAGAGCTGCTCGCGAAAAGTCATTATGGAAGTGTCATGGTGGATTTTATATCATGGTTGAACCAAACCTTTATAAAAATAAATATTGGGTTGTTCGGGAAATCTCCGCCTAATTTCACGCTAATTTGAAGTTTAAAAGTTTAATATTAATATTATTAAATAATTAATATATGCATGCTTTGTTCAATAACTCTTTGCCATCTCTCTGGAAGTTTCATAATCCTACTCTCATTAAAAGTTGCTGGCTTAGAACGGAAAAACTGATCCAAGTGCTGTTGAAGTCGTTTGAATTGAATTTTGTAAAGAGCAGAACAGATGATAGGCCTGCACGGGATGCGATGACCAGGTACATAAGTGAATTCCTTTATAATGACTTTTCGCCAGCTCTGAAGATGGCTCAAACATGGAACCGAAACGTCAGCTGTGAGGATTAAATAAATAAAGGGAAAAAAAGAACTTTAGCCGCGCCTCTCATTTTTGTTTCCTCTTATGAATATAACATTTAGAGATTTATTTATACTCTTTCGGCCTCAGAGGCCATTTATAAATATTTGAAATAATCAAGTATCGACGGCTTCTAGGGTTTTTTTCTTTTTTATTTATCTTCAGTCTCACGCTGACGTTTCGATCCAGCTAGGTATCATCCTTAGGGCATAGAGACTTGCTTGGATGACATTAAATGGTAACTATTCTGAAATTGGCCTCTTAGCAGTAAGCATACAACCCCCCCCCCCCCCCCCCCCCCTTTATCTTCGATTAATGAAAATCGAAATCCCAGAGACATTTTATGACCAGCCTCTCTCTATGCTCTGAAGATGATCGATACCGGGATCGAAACGTCAGAATGAGGCTGAAGATTAATACATAAAACAGAAAAAAAAACCCTAGCTGCACATCTCTAGAGATTCAATACCCAGATTTTGATTTACTCTTGTACTTTAACGGAGTCTGTGATCACGAAATATAATTTTTTTCCCATGTTTACACACAAAATCTGGTGTGACAAGCACAGAACCGAAGTGAAAGTGCGGCCAGTCACACCAGATTTTTTTATGGGAGAACAAAACAAAAAACAAAAAAAAAAACAAATATAATTACAAAGCAATGGAATTAACGACCAACGAGGAGGCGATTATTTATTGAAATGATTTTAATGGAATTAAGAGTTCATTTAAATATAAAATGTAATTACAAAAAAAAAATTTTTTTTTTTTTCGCTAATATTTAAATGAATTTTCATTAAAAAAAAAAAAAAAAAAAAAAAAGGAAATAATATTTTTCCATTTTAACTAAACCAATTTTATTATAATTTATTTTAATGTTGTAATGCCAAATTACATTTTTATTATTATATAATATTAACACAAACACAAACACAAAAAGAGAAATAAATGGAATTATTCAATTTTAATAGAATTTTTTTTTTTTTTTTGATTAATTGAATTGTTTTTATGAGAAATGAAAAGCATAATTTAATGGAAAATCACCTGTCGATTGGATTATTCGGGAATTCCCCCCCCCCCCTTAATAGGGAGAGCTAGAGTTTTCTCTTCTTAAAATTAATAGAAAAGTGCGGAAGAAAAAATACATTTTAGATAAAACGAACTCCGCAGCCCGAATTTATTTCAACGAAACCTCTAGAAGAGGAAGAAATGCCGCCACCTCTGTTTATCTCCCACCTAAAAGAGGACGGCCAAAAATACGCAAATATTAAATTTCTTCCATTATAGACCAGTAAGGGAAGGAAAATATTAAGATATTGTCTGCTCACCAGTTTCTCAGAAACATTTTAAGAATATTAAAACTCGTAATGACATTAATAAAATCTGGTGTGAATGTCGCACAGCACACAACTTTCTCTTACCCTCGGTAATCGAAAGTTGTGTTCTGTGCTTGATACATCAGATTTTGCCCCGAGATATATTTGATTCCACCAATAAAATTCAAGAAGTCAAATTTATAAACAGAAAAATATTTACATTTTATTACCTTGGCAACCATTTCTCCCTTTTGAATATACAAGGGTAAAGTGTGCTTCAAAAGATTTCAATGGCAAAATGGGAATATACATTTTAAAGAGCAACTAAAAAATAATTGATTTTTGAATTTTAATTAAAATCGTTGAAGCGAATTTAGAGAAAATCGAAAAAAAACTGAAAAAGTGCATCAGTAAAGTACTAGTACTCTATGGTTGATTTTGTTCAAAAGATTATTTTCAGTGTCCGGGAGGGTGTCTAACTTAAATATAAAATTTCAACCTCCTAGCTCAATTCCTTCATGCTTTAGAATTGATACTCACAGACAGACCATGTCGCGAAAGCACTTTTTTGGATTCAGGGGACCCCAAAACGTGAAGATCCATCAAAATATCGACATCAAATTTTTGACTTGAATCCAATACTTTCTCTCTCTATAAATTAACATATATAGCGGTAAGAGAAAGTAAAAAGGAAAAATTTAATTATTATTTTTCATAAGGCGAGAATTCGATGGAAAAATTCTCGATTTTTTCGAAACAGTTCTACAAATAGCTATTTACTGGATCTTTAGATTATAGGTGGTTGAAAATACTAACCTCAATCTACAATCAATCATCTAAAAAGAAATTGTAAAAGACATCGTAGGCCTAGTTTGTGGGCCTACCGTATATCACCTTTTTTTTTTAAAAACATTCACACTTTTTTCTCATTCGCACTCACATTCACACTCACATTCATACAGTCTTTTCGGCAACTTAGGCCATTTAAGACTTTAGACGATAACCGTTGTAGAGAATATATCTATTGTCGTATATCACCTTGAGAGACAGCTAGACATTCATTTAATTCGGATTCCTAAGCTGAATATTAGGCTATTAATTATTATAGATATTTATCTGACCAAGTGAGGTTATGTTATAACTTATAAATGTCAATTTTTAATATAGTTGGCCAGTTGACCGCAAGGGGGGCGGATTGTAAGATTTCTAACTTCATACATGTTATACAATTTGATTCTAATTTCACTTTTAGTATTTATAAGTAACATAACCTCACTTCTTCACTTTGTCAGATAAATAATTAATAATACCGCTTAATTAAATGAATGCTTAGCTTTCTCTCATGAGAATATAGACACTAAATTAATTTAAAATGAAAAATCAAACAGATTCTCCATAGTTTAAAGGTTGGAATTTTCACTTTTAGTTAATTTTCGTCAATTAACAAGCAGTTGCTTCAAATCGTGGACTTGGATCCCGATTGAATTTCATTCTCCATTGATTGGTGACCTCGCTATCAAATGTCGTCTTCAAAAGGAAGGAAGTTGTTTTGTATTTGCCAAAGCAAAAAAACAAAAACAAAAATCGCAACCGGAAAGGGCCGTTGCTGTTATTATCGGTTCTATTACTTGTGAAATCGATCAATTTGACGACGACGTCTTAACAAAAAAGGAAAGAAGAAATTTCGCCAATTGAATTGAAATCTCTCTCTTTTGAGATGCAAAGCATTTGAGAGCAGAGCATTTGCATTTATGCATTTATGATTTAATAATAATAATAATATAAATAATTGAGAGCGCGATTGCAATTTAACGTGCGTTGTTGAATCCACTTACGTACAGTACATTCAAAGAAGATGCACAATTATTGCTCAAAGGGTTTCAGAGATGGGGAGGGAATTATTCCTTTTAAAGGGAATTTACTAGAAAATAATTGCGAGATTTAAAAAGAGATCTTTAAATTAATTAGGTCACAAAATATTTGTATTTTGATTTTTTTTTAATATTTTGATTTTAATTTTAATTTTATGCCAATTAGCGCTGGTGATGTGCTCCAAGGGCAATTTAAAATAATTCTGCTCTATTCAAAGTTGCAACTTGCGAGATATCAAGTGTGACGTATCGTTTTGCTCGGGAGAAGATCGAGGTTCTGAATAAATAATAAAAATTATATGTTATGTAAGGAAAAAAAAACATGTGCCATTTTTTGGTCGTTAAAACTTTTGGTTAACTTTTTTATTTAAGCCATTTGGATACCAGATGGCTTAAATAGAAATGCCTGGACCCTAATATAGATAAATTCACAAATAACGGTTATCGTCAAAGTCTTAAATGGCCTAAGTTGCCGAAAAGACTGTGTGAATGAGAAAACAGTGTGAATGTTTTTTTTATAAAAAAAAAAAAAATTTTCTTTTCATAATTAAGAAGAAAAGGCGAGGGTCCGCCGCAAGCAGGCCTGAACCAGCTGGAGAGGGGTCCAGGGGGGGGGGACGAAGCCCTCCGCAGGCTAGTTTAATTAAATTTAGCAAGTGCTCGTTCACTTCACATGAGTTTATTCTTTTGACTTTTAGGGTTTATTTTCTTTATGAAAATTTACGTCCAGTTAAGGAGGCCGCCCGCCCGCCCTTTACGGGATATTTAAGGCATTTATCTTTGTTAGAAGTAAATTTCCCTTGGCATAAGCTATGTATTAAATAAATTGAATGTTGGAGTCAGCAAGAGAGAGAGCGAGAGAGAGGATATTTATTGCTTATAAGGATTAAGGAGCTCCTATAGAGAGAGAGAGATCTCTCTGAGTGAGTCGAGTCGAGTCGAGTCTTTTAAGAATTAATTTTCTTAATATCCTGGAATGGAAAATGCTTCTCTAAGCAGAATATTTTATTCCTTTAGACAGACGCTGCTGCTAATACTCTCTTAATAGAGATAGTAGCTGATTGCGTTCTTAATTATTAAATACATTTCTCTTTATTAACAAACTCCCCTCCCTCCCCTCTCTTGTTAAAATTTCTTTGCTAACGTTTCGTTCCCATTCACGGAATCACTTCACGTTAACTAATAATTAGGGAGCGGAAAAAGTCTTTCGACTTGTGTGTCAATTTTGAGACTTTTTTATTTTAGATATCTCACAAAAAGAAACGTTTAGCCCCTGCTCCAATTTATTTCAATTGATTTGTGTCCAATTCAATTGAAATAAATTGTTCATCTGGGACTCGATCTTATTTATTTATTTATTGGCCTTCGGCATTTGTATGCCATTTTGGCCACCAGTCCAGTCATAACATTTTGGCATCAGCAGATTATAAATGTATATTGTTCACACTTAAAATGTTAAATATTCTAAAATAAAGGTCCTTCTCAAGAAGATGGAGAAGAAAAATAAGCGATGGCACTCAACCACTCTTCGAAATTACCTCTATCCAGAGGTGGACATGACAGCACAATGTGCTCCAGGTCTGCGATTATCCTGCAAATGGATGAAATAAACGATCTCTTGGCAGGGAGGGAATCCATTAAACCAAGGTGGAGATCCAACTTTTGGATTGAGGAGGGAGTATTTGAAACCTCTAGTTGTTGAGGAGACGTGCCACTCGTCCTGCCACTTCTTCATGGTTAAATTCTTCACAGCAAATATCCACTGAGATATTGTTGTAGCCCAGCTCCCCGGGGTCAACTACCTCGTTACCAGTATCTACATCCAATATGGCCTCGAGTCCAATAAATCTGAATCTTTTTTCCTAGACTTACCAGCTCTTTTTAATGCGGAGAATGAAGATCGATGTCATGTTCTCGCAAATATTTCCAAGCTTTTTGATGACACTTAGGGAATCTGTTAAGATTGCAAAAGAAGGGCCAATCAATCAATATTACATGAGTATTTTATAGCGATGGACTCTGCTGAAAATACACTGCATTCTCCAGGCAGTTTAAACCTTTTCTGGGGATCAAAGAAAGCTAGCTGCTACGACGAATTTCCTATCCGCGTGCTTAGAGCCATCCGGGAATGGGACTCGGTCTTTGGCACCAGAAGCTCTGAGCCCGAGGTCCAGGGGAAACAACCAACCTGAGATGGGAAAAGATTTCTCTTGATTTTACACCCAGCAAATCACTCACAAGCAATCTTCATAAAATTAAATAATATTTTGCAAAATAAATACTGTATTTAAAAAAATTTTAATTATATATAGGCCTATATACAGTATATAAAGAAAGTATTGGATTCATGTCAAAAATTCAATACCGTGTATGTCAACGCAAATAATCTGGTGTGACAAGCACAGAACCCAACTTTTGATTACCGATGGGTAAGAGAATGTTGCGACCAGTCACACCAGATTTTTTTTTTCAAATTTTCTCAACAATCAATCATTTTTCCTGATCTCAAAAGAAAAAGAAAATTGGTCCAGGGAATCAGAATTCTCTATGTGAATGGGAATTCTTAAAAAAAAAAAAGAAAGTTGCATAAAGCAATTCAATTTGTGTCAATTTGTTTGTGATCGTTTAACGGGAGGGGGGGGGAGGCAGCCAAATAGCCTCCCCCTCCCCCTCCCCGCCCCTTCTAAATGGGCTAGCGGCCAGCCCGTGGGATAATTTCTAAAAAGTTTTAGTTGTGATCCCCTCTCTAATAATAACGGGGATCAATCAGCATCAAAGGGCTTCTAGCTATGCAAATTAGAATCTAGGCCTACAATTTGTGTCCACGTTGCCATTTCTCTCTTCAATTGATTACCCTTAATCAAGAACAGATCAAAGATTTGGTCCAGGGAAGAGAAAATATTGGGGGGGGGGCAGAGGGGGCTGCAGCCTGAAATCCTAAAATATCTACAGTTTTAGCACAACTCTAAAATATTTCAGATGCTTTTAGATACATTTAAACAAATTTTCCGCGAGAGTACCCCTTCCCGTTGAGGGGTATTCCATACCCCCAAACCCCCCGGGATACCCATCAGCCCCCCTCTCCCAGATACGCCACTGTTTATGTAATAATAAATTAGTTGATTGCCTTCGGGCTTTTGAATTTAAATGAACATGCAAATCCCCGTATGGGGATTTAACATTGACTCTATGGACGGAAGAACCGGAAAAGGAACCTGTTTCTGTTAATTGTCACTCAGGGCATTAATTTCTTCTTTTCAAAAATTAAGTACAGTGAGAGACAATATTAAGTCCCACCCATGTGTTTTATACTTATGATTTTACTTTCTCTTACCTATGTATATATATATATATGAGAGAATATTCGATCATGTCAAAAATTCGATGTCGAGATTTTTATGATATACATGTTTTGAGGTCCCCTGAGTCCAAAAAGTGGGTCCCGCAAATTGGTCTGTGTGTGTGTGTGTATGTATGTGTGTGTGTGTGTGTGTGTGCGTCTGTATGTGTGGACAGATTTTTAGCATGAAGGAGTTGAGCTAGCGGGATTGAAATTTTATATTTAACTTAGGTACCTTTGAAGAATCTCAAAATAAGCTTTTGAACAAAATCGGCCAAAAAGTATTAGTACTTTACTGATGTACTTTTTCAGTTTTTTTCGATTTTCTCAAAATTCCCTCCAAGGATTTTTTAAAATTCATAAATCAACTATTTTTTAGATGCTCTTTAAAATGTATATTCTCATTTTGCCGTTGAAATCTTCTGAAGACCACTTTACTCTTGTTCTTCATAGGAAAGATAGAAATGGGTTGCCATGGTAACGGAATTTAAATCTTTTTCTTTTTATTAGATTAAAAATCAATTATTATTTAAATTCCCATTTTTTTAAATTTATTTGTGTCTTTAATTGTTTCAAAGAAAACATATTGTCTCTCTCTCACTTGCAAACATTATCGTCTCTCTCTACTCTTTTTAAATTCCCTTTCCACCTTATCTTCGCATAGGAACAATGTTAATTTCCTATAGGGATTTGTATGTTAATTTCGATTCAAAAGGGGGTCCCCTTTAGAACTTTTTAGGCATTTAAAATTTTTTTCCAATTCTTATGAAATTTTGTATTTATTTACGATTCTATATTGTGTATAAAATGTCCAAATATGAAATTAAAATTTTGAAAAATAACCATAGTTTATTTCAAGCAATCAACATTTAAAATGCAAGTTTGAAACTAAGGTGCTATCGGAAACTAAATATATCTCGACACAAAAAATCTGGTGTGACCAGCACGGTGCGCAACTTTCTCTTACCGAAGGGTAAGAGAAAGTTGTGTGCTGTGCGCCAGTCACACCAGATTTTTTTTTTTTAAACATATACACTTTTTTCTCGTTCACACACACATTCACACAGTCTTTTCGGCAACTTAGGCCATTTAAGACTTTGACGATAACCGTTATGAATATATATTATTTGGGGTCCAGGCATTCTTATTTAAGCCATTTGGTATCCAAATGCCTTAAATAAAATCATCGGACTGCCTGGGGTCCGAACCCCGACGTTCGGTATACGAGGTTACTTATGATTATTGCATTGTTTTTATAAAATAAAATAGAAATCTTTATGGGTCGTTTTGATAACTTACCTCCCAACATTAAAATACCTCCCTATGGGGAAATACATGGTGTTTGTCCTTCAGCTATTTTAATGCTGAAGGACAAACACCATGTATTTCCCCATAGGGAGGCTATTTTAATGTTGGGGTAGGTAAGTTATCAAAACGACCCATTGGAAATTGTCTATATAGATTTGAACCATCAAAGTTCCCATTAAAAATATCTATATATAATAATTCCGTCCGTCTGTCTGTCACGCTGAAATTTTATATGCATAAAGAGGACCTTCTAGGGATTACAGGAAAATTATTTTCATCCCGAAATTCCTATAACTTTTTGAGTTATTAATTCTTTAAGTTACGATTTCTCTCAAAGGAAATGTATACAGAAATATTTATGTATTCTTTTCATTTGTGTATTCCATGAATGTAAACAAATCCTCAAGCAGGCACTGGATTGGAATGGAATATTAATAATTTTCTTTTGAGCCCACGGGGCTTGGTGTAGAGGTTAGCGTGCCTACCTCCTATACCAAACGTCGCGGGTTCGGATCCCAAGTAGTCCGATGATTCTATTTAAGCAATTTGGATACCAAATGTGAGTGTGAGTGTGAATGGGAAAAAAGTGTGAGTGTTTTAAAAAAAAAGTTAGCTGATATGGCCAAATTAAATGTTTTATCAAATATTAAGAAAATAAAAATTAATTGTTTTAGTATTCTTTATATAAGGACCATCCCGTCATATACGGAAAATAATCTCCATTGATTAATATTCTTGTCCACTCCGAAATTGAATATTTCGATTTGTATTTAAGGGAACCGATAAGAGATGCTGTGCCGGTAGTCACACCATATCTTTTTTGGCTCTATTTATTTTTGAAGAAAAAAAAAACAAAATCATTCATAGATTAGAAACAAAATTTTGTCGTCGTGCCTGAAATATACAAAAACAATTGTTTAATTTCTTATTTTTCTCCCGTCAAAGTCTGTCTGTCTGTCTGTCTGTTTGTAATGTAAAGGAAAGTATCTCGGCAATAAAAAAAAAAAAGCGCGAGAGAGCGGGAGAGCGAGAGAGCGGGAGAGAGAGAAGAGGTCTTACTTGTTAGAAGAAGAAGGAAGCTTTGGTTTGCTTTGTGTTGTGTGTGAAGCACTGGAGCCAATCAACATATGACTTGTGGGCGTGGCCTGTTACACAGGCATAGGCCACGCCCACCGCGCCCACCTCCCCGGGCCTTTTTTCCTTTCACGGCCAACAGATGGCTCCAGCGTCCAACTAACAACACTCTTGGCCTTTAAAATTAATAAATAGCGATTTCAAAATATTTCCGTCTAAAAAAAGGATCTTTAAAAGAAAAAAAAAAGAATTTAATAAATTTGGAAAAAAAATTTTTTTTTTTTTAAGACGTTTGTGTGGGTGGGGGTGTTGATTATATTATTGAGAAAGAAAGAGAGCACATGTCGTCCCCGTGGAGAGGAGAGGAGAGGAGGGGAGGGGAGGGGAGAGAGAAGCTAATCGGGGCGGTTGTTTATTGGCTTAGAGAAGCCCCGCCTACTTACATTTAGTTCCATATTAGTCCGATGGTGGGAGCGCGCAAGTAGCCAGTCAGATTTCACGATTAAAAAAAATTGTGGGTGGGGTTTGCCCTCCAGGGTGGGGGGAAGGCTTTATTTTAAAAATTGAGTATAATTAAAGACCGTCGGCGGTGGCGGCGGCGGCGGCGGCGGTGGACGGTGGAGGGGATGGAGAGGATGGAGTCCCCCTTCTCAAGGAACACCACCTTTCAGTGGTCTGTCGACTGCGGAACAGAAGACACAGATGGTGGCAACAACAACAACAACAACAACAACATGAATTTCGCCGAGGAGAAAAAACCCTTGTACCGGCTCTCGGGGCCGGGCAAATTGCCTCAACGTTCGCCGTTTGCGATACAGGAATTGCTCGGGTTGAATAACGATGGAGGATCGGCGGGCTCTGGACCGCCGGCGCCACCGCCGCCTCCGCCGCCGCCGCCACCGCCGCCGCCGGTACCCGCGTATCGAAGTCCCACCGCCGCCGTGTCCGCGATCACAGCACCCTACCAGCAAACACAACAACAACAACAGCAACAGCAACATCACCAGCAGCAGCAGCAGCACCATCATCACCATCATATGATGGGCAATCTGACGGCCTCCCGGATGGTGTATTTCAATGCCCAGGCGGCTGTCGCGGCCGCCGCGTTCCTGCCGCACAATGCAGTGACGTCGACGATGGCAGCAGCAGCTGCGGCGGCTGGAGCCAACGCCGCTGCGGCCGCCGCTTCGGCAGCTGCCCTCGGCCTCGGGCAGTCGGAGCAGAGTCACGCCGCCGCCGCCGCTGCAGGTACCTCGTCAACGACATCCTCCTCTTCTCTTCTCTGTGCTCTTGTTGGTTGGGCGACCGCGATTTCTTAAATTCTAATCTCGAGACCGCGGGATTCCATCCCTCTTTTGAGAAAATCCCCATTTGGGGATCTCGGATCTTTTAAACAATCAATCTGCCGATCGAGCCCTTTGATTTCTATTATAAAATTTGTAGTTTGTAGTTTGTACTTGACAAGCAAGGCGGAATTTCCTTTCTTTTTAAGCCCGGAGCAAAATATGCAATATAAATGACAAAAATAGCTTTTTAAAGTCAAAACTGTTTAACGAATAAAGTAGGTAGATTCGTAGCGCTTATAGCTGGTAGTTCAATTAGGAGAGGCGAAAAAGAAGAAGAAAATTCGCAGCTAGTTGTATTTCGTTATTTTTATTCCCATTATGTTGACCGGGACCGAAACGTCAAAAAATAATGAAATACAACCAGCTGCGAATTTTCTTCTTCTTTTTCGCCTATCCTGTTTAACGAATGCCCGGGCCTTTACTCTACCCTAAAGGGCGTTGCATCAGACGATATCAACACATATTTTATTTTCAATCGACCCCGTTGAAATAAATTTTAACCCAAATCTACAAATAGCTTCAAATTAATTCGATTCAAAGACCAAGAATGAATTCTTTCACTCGAAACGTCAATCCAGTCAATCGGCGACGAATAAACCCCGAGGAATTTGTATAAACCAAAGAATATTTAATTTTCCCAAAGGGCCTGTCTTAGTGTAGAACAAATTTCCCTCAGAGTGCTTTCGTCGGGGATTTATTTTTTGCAAATTCCATAAAATTAAAAAAGACGTTGTTTAAAAAAAGTGCAAAAGTATGCAATATGAGGGCATGATTCGGATATAAATAATTCGTTTTCCGGCCCTGGTCCGTGTCAGCAATTGCAAGGCTTTAGTGATAATCAATTGAATGGAATAGAAACAAAATTTGGCCCAGGAACATTTCGATTTCGCCAAAACAAACCTCAGGGCTTCTCTATTTTGAATAAGAAAGGCCGAAGGGAAAAAGCAAACAAATATTGTTGTTTTTGTTCGTCGCATCTCAAAACAACAAATTGCTTCGTTTGTCTAAATAAAGATCTCTTTGCATTTTCAAATTCTGTCTTAAACTACGTATAAATAAAATATACGCCCTCTAATCGTAAAAATGACTTAAAAAAACTCCCAAACAATTTCGTCAAGTAGTTTCTGAGTTCACGCATAGCATTAGTCCAAAGAAAAAAATTATTTTTAATTTTCACGCTCTATAATTATTCATAGGCCTATAATTTTTGTATTTTTGTGTCGTTTATGCAATCTATTTGACATTTCGGTATTGTTTTGTCACGTCCTCGTGTTTAGAGAATTTCCTGCTAGAAGGAAATTTATATATTTTGCTACAAACTTATTCGGTTATTTGTTTTTTAGTTAACACGTGTCGAAACACGTGTTCTTGGAATTAGCGCTAAACTTATTCGGATATTTAGTTCTAAAATAAAAGATTTCACTCAAAGATGATTCAAAATAGAATCGAAACGTCATATAAATATCAGGGGAGGGGGTTAATATTTATTTATTATTTTTTTGAACAAGCAAATAAATAAAAAATTTGATTTTATTCAGATCCCCAATTGGGGCTTCTTTAAGTATTTTAAAGCTGAGTGACAATTTTTGTTTTTGCTGCCAACACAAATGTGATCTCCTTAACATACAGTAATGCTAGCAATAGCAGGGAGTTTTGTTTAAGAAGAATTTGTACTTTGACTGGTCTCGAACCAGGACTTTCCGGGAACGAATTGACCTCCAGGTCCTCGGACCAATTAGGGTTCAAATTAATATAATAGCTCTAGCTGAAGCATCATAAATAAGTGAATTAAATAAAAAAAAACACAAGGTTATACGTTTCAATATATTAACTCTTAATACTTAGTGTTTTATTTTTAGAAGTGATAAGAATAATCGAAGGTGACACAGGAAGACTTATAAATAATTTGATTTACGTTATTAAAAAACACTGGTGGCATAATATTATTCAAATACAAAAAGTAAATGGCAAAAAAACACTAGGTTATGTGTTTCAAGTTTTTTATTTTATTTTGAATTAAAACACTTTCTGCGACATTTCTATTGTTGTGACTATAGTGATGTTATAATATGCACTTGAAACACTTAACTTAGTTTATTTTTTGCTGTCAATGGAATTCGCTTTCCTCAAAATTCTCCGATATTTCAATTAGGTATGTTTTGAGTTCTTTTTGATATTATAGGTCGTTTGATACCCCATCCGATGTTGGACTCCACAAGCGCGGTGCTTAACAAAATAGATTGTAAAGCATTTTATATTAAATTCGTAGTCGATTGCACAGGAACTATTCGAGAGCGAATTGAACACAAATCATTAAAATTACAATATTAAGAAATACAAATTTCTATTTTATTTACAAAGAACAAATTTTGAATTTGAAATTTCTCTTTGATTTTTTGTTTAATGTTGGCCTAAACAACAACAAAATTGCTGTAAACAAACAGTGAGTGCTTGGAGGATTTTTTTTTCTTTTATTTGCGTCGTTAAAGAAAAATAAAAAATTTATATTTATTAGACGACGTTTCGAGCGCCTTTAAAATCATCTTCAAGACGAATATTTAATTTTTACAAACAAATTCTTTTTGCTACAAAACAATCCCTTCCGGCGGCCACCCATCCATGTTCTTATTATGGCTGTTCACCCTTCTGAATTTCTAAATCGAATGTGACAAAATCTCAAAATATTCACTGAATTTTATTAGAAATTGAGATTCCGTTTGCACGCCTGGTGTGCAAACCGGGGAAAGGACAACAACAACAACAACAAGCAAGATCTTTGTTTACAGACAACGCTCTGCCGCCGGACAATTTGAATTTTCTCTTTATTTGTGGCCGAAAAATTAATTTTGATCAATCGAAACGTTCAAAATGAATTTGAATTGAAAACGTCTCCAGGGAGTTGTTACGGTTGTACCCAAATCACTGGCTGGTTGGGATTATCTGTTTCGGTACAGATGACGGCAGCCGGGGGAAAAACAATTTTCCCGCATTGCACGTGGGGGTTGGAATGCGATGCACGTGTTGCCAAGTTGCCAAAATGCAACAAAATCTATTCGAAATTTTGTAGAAATTCTATTTATTTTGGTATTCAACGAAAAATTGTAGAATTTTGGAGTTTGAATTTATTCATAAAAAAAACATTTCAATTTTTGAAAATTCAATTTAATAAAATTTCGAATTTGACCGATCAGCCAAAAATTTGCTTCAATTGAGTCAATTTAAATGTAACACAAATAGCTACAAATAAAACAAACTTTATTGTATTATTATTATAATTTTGATATTTTAAATTTCATTTTCCTAAGAATTTCCTAAATAAAATGAAATTTTTTGTCGAAAAAGAAATTGGAATATTTATCCAAACTCGGCGTTCCTTTCCCCGTCTTGTTTTTTGACGAGTTTAAACCGATCGTGGGATCGTAGGCACTACTCAAAGCATTAGCCTATAAATATGTAGGCCTATTGCTGAAACTTGATAAATCCTAATTCAACAAACAGTTTCAAGGATTGAAACATATAACCTAGAGTAAGTTTTTGGTGAATTGGAATTTATCGAATTTCAAGATATATATGCATTAGGGTTCGACCGAAACAAGATTTTCAGCCGAAACCGAAACCAATTTCGGCCTCAATCTTAGTTTCGGCCGAAACCGTAACCGAAACTTGTATTTCCTATACAAAATTTTCATTTTACCTTTTTTTTTTTTTGAAATTATTCCCGCCCTGCGGAAAATTTTTTTTCCCTCAAGTATCATTTGACTTTTTTATTTATTTTATTTTTTTTTCCATGCGAGTCTCATCCCATCTTTTCAGGCTCAGGTTTCGGCCGGCCGAAAGTTGCGGCTACTTTTTGGCCGAAACCAGAATTTTGGGCCGAAACTGGCGGAAACCGAAACCGAATATTCGGTCGGTACCTAATATCACTATATACACACACGAGTTTTAGATATCAAAAATTTATTTACAGAGCTGTTTTATTGGTTTTGGTTTACAATATTGGCCAAATTCATCTTTTCGGCCCTCCAGCCATCTTCAGAACCTTAAATATACAAAGAGTAAAAGGAGTTTGAGAAAAATAAGTTGTCATTAACATCTGGCATCAATTTTTACTTTCTCTTACCTGAATCCAGTGAAAAAAGTGGATTTCGCGACATGGTCTGTCTGTCTGTCTTTGTTCAATTTCAAGCATGAAGGAATTGAGCTAGGAGGTTGAAATTTTATATTCAAATTCAGTACCCCCATGGGACGTGACACATCTTCGCTTTTGAACACAACTTTCGATTACCGAAGGTAAGAGAAGGGTGCTGTGCGACCAGTCACACCAGATTTTTTTTTAAATCTAATTCCCGCACTAAAGATTGACTGCGGGGCCGAAACGATGGATATGGCCACCAACATTGTAAACCAAAACCAATAAAAGAGCCGAGGAAATAAAAAGAATGCAAAATTTGTGTTTGTGTTGAATTCACTTAGAATTAGTGCCTGTTTAAGAAATTAGAATATCTTTAATAAAGGGATCAGTAAACGATCGATTATTCAAAAAATTCAATGCATATCCGCGGACAGAGAGACGGACAGACACAGAGAAGTCGCAACTTGATTGAAATTGACATTCTAATTTAGACTAATAGGCCTTTGCAATGCCATTATCAGAATACAATCAAGCTAATTGCATCTATGAGATAAATCAGTGCATCTCTCTGTAGTAAAAGCAGTTAATTATTGCGTATTAAGGGGGCTTTTAGATAAATTGTAATATTCTCTGGCTGGCTTCAAATCAATTTGTTTATTTAGGATTATCGGCTACCTATTAAATAAATAAATAAATAAATAGCACGTTTTAAGAAATGATCAAAGAATAAATAAGAATGGAATATTTTTGACGTTTCGAACTCCAATCATCAGAAGCTGTGAGAAAAAACAAAAAGATGCATTTAGAAGGAAACTCAGAATAGAATAAAGCCTCGAGAAGGCATGTCTGAATAACAGGGTTGTCCATTCTCCCCCATACTCTTCAATGATCGGGAAGAAGACATGATAAAATGTAATGAGGGAAGGCAAGTTAAAGGTAAATGCTTTGAAATATGCAGGCAAGTTCTGAAACGTCTTGAAAAATAATAAAATGGAACTGAATACAGAGAAAAGCAAGATAATGCAAGATATTCAAAAAAGGAAGAAGCAATGTTTGGAAATGGAATAATCAACAACTAGAAGAGGTGAAAAAATACAAATATTTGCGAATCTGGTTCAACAAAAGCCACAATTTTAATGAGGACAGTGAGAAGCAAATAGGAAAGGGGAAGAGATTAATTAGATAACTCTGGTGAGGAATTAAGAGGAGAAATTAGATAAAAAATTACAGCGATCGTTACTTCTGCGGTATTTTATGGAGCCGAAATATGGGAAAACAAAATAGAAGTGATACACAGTACATTTATGAAGTGGATTCTAGGCCTGCAAAGAAATGCACCAGGGTATATTTGGAAGATGGAACTTGGGAGAGGAACCTGGGCGAACGAGCTGGCAAGAAAAAGATTTTGAGAGTAACTGGGATGACGGAAGAGAGATGGCCAAAAATATGAGCTGATAAGAAGAAGAGGAAATGGAGAATTTACAAGATGGATGGAGCAAGTGGAGAGGATTGGTAAAATGCTCTAAGTACAGGAGTCCTTATTGAGCAGAGAATTTAAACATACATATTCATATAAACCGTTACAACTCATAAACATCTTCATCTTCATTACAACTCATTGTCCTGAGTCACACACACACACACACACACACACACACACACAGTCCACACAATTTGAACATCACTCCGACCCAACAACAACAAAAACAAAAGACACCTCGGCACATCATCAAACTCTCCCGCCACTCAGTTGCTCTCGCATCAGATACATATGCAGATTTCTTTTAAAGGTTGCAAGAACTCCCTTTAAATCCTGTGGCAAACTGTTCCACAATCTTGCCGATTGGATAGTGAAAGATTTAGCGTAGATCTCTGTTCAATGGCCAGGGATGCACAAGTCAAGGCCCCTTCTTAGTGCACGGGCAGGCTCTCTAAAAATAAAAAGATCTCTTATATATTTCGGCCTACCCGTTTGAAAAATTCCGTAAAGGAAGGTAGAGAGGGAGGAAGACCTAATATTCTAGAAGACATAGTCTTAAATGAATATAACTCTACTCACAATCTAAGAAGATGCTCCGAAACACTGAGAACTAAGTTGGACAATGAGATTCAACAGGCATGGACAAGAATAGGCAACTCCACTTCAACCCCACCACAAATCCCTAAAGAAGACCCTAGGGACTGAAAGCTATCTGTGGGATAGAGATTAAGATGCAAACGAAAGGACATCAGAAAATATGGAGCAAATACAAGATGCAGCTTCTGCCGACAAGGAAGAAGAATCTGTGCTCCACTTCCAGGAATGTGAGGTGCTGAGAGAGGGGAAGAGCGAAGAATGGCGGAGAAGATAGAAGATGAAGAAAAACTCGCAAGACACTTGAATAAAGGGCCGGACAAAAAGTGGTGTGAGCTCTCGAAAATCATAAGAGAACTAACGAAAGCAAAGCAATGTAAATAAATTTAAAGAAAATATATCCCAGACCCCAAAAACAGGGGAGGGGGGGGGGAAGGAATCACAAATAAATTATTATTCTAAAAAATCCTTTTTTATCATATCTAGATCTTACTTGTTAGTATGAATAGAGATCCCTCCAAAGAGGGGGCGGAGTTTACGTTATTTACTCAGAAAAATTAGCCTGGCCCCTCCCCCTCCCCTCCCCTCCCCTCCCCCTCTCTTTAGCCATTCACTCCTTTGCTCTCATAATTGATTAAATTATTTTACAATCCATCGACAGAATACTAATAACTAGCTGGCTGGCCTTCTAATGAATTTGGAAATGCGTGATGTTATTTGCCAAATCGATTAACTCCACACTTAGTGACACAAACACAAAAAAAAAAAAAAACACTTTGCTTCTTTCTAACAGGAACTATTTCGAACACAGACACAAATCATTAAAATTATCATTTAGGGCTTAATTTTTGACAAAATTGTCTTTGAGTGCCGATAAATGCCTTTTTGGTATCCAAATGATTATCGGCTTGAACACATCCCTTGGCTTTTGAGGTCATCACTATCAACTCCTGCACCACATGGGGGGTGGGGGGATTTTATTAACACAATCTTTTTTTATTTCTAATCTCTCTACCGTTGAAAGTAATCTGATAAAATGAATATAACAAATATTAAAACACTAGGTAATGTGTTACAGGTTTTTTAATGAAGTTGACATAAATGTCGGAATGAAGTTGTGTTTTTACACCTTTAATTAGTGTTATTTAATATGAAAAGGATAATTTGCGTATTTGGAGATATTTCGATGAAATCATCGTTATTCTGGAACGTTTTATGTATGTGCTACCTGAAGATGATGGGCTTGAAGCTCACACAAGAGGCAAATGTTGAAATTAATTCTTAGTATCTTCGCTGCTAAAGAGAACTGATTGAAGCATTTAAGAATAGAAACGTCATTAGGATTGCTTTAACTCTGGAGATGATAGAAACTATTTGCCTGGCTCAGAGTCAGTCAGGGTAATTAGATTGGATTGCCAAATAAGGCGAGGACATCTTCAGCTTTATATGTTTGTTTTTTAACCCATCTTCAAGGAATTAAAGTTTTTTTTATTTTGATTTTGTTCTGATGATGAGTTCAATCAGTGCTCGAAACATTCAAGTTTATTTTATATTTTTTCTTCAACCGGAGTGCAGGGGCACCCATCCGAAATTCCGTCTTTATTACCATGGCTTTACTGCAACGTTCTTGTTGACTTTTGTTGTAAACAAAAGCGTTATTAAATAACAAACAAATTTGTATTTTTTTTTTATAATACGGTGGGCCTATACAAAAAAAAAACTAAATAGTCCTGAAAATATGTTTCATTTATATTAGGCCCTTTATGCTGACATTTCGGTCTTGGTTAAGACCATCCTCAGTATAGGCATACAATCAAATATTCAATCTTGTATGTAGGGAACGAAATTCTTTTAATCATAGGGCCTATATAAGCCTAATTAAAAAAAAAATTGTATTCCTTACATACAAGATTGAATATTTGATTGTACCCAGACAGCTCGGAATATTGCTGCTGCAATGTTGCCAATATTTTGCATGATTCGCAATGTTTCCGCAATATACCAAGCTGTCTGGTTATGCCTGAAAGTTCTGAGGATGGCCTTAACCAGGACCGAAACGCCAGCATAGAGGGCCTAATAAAGGAAACATCTTTAGTTAAACGCAAATGATCAGCAAGTGTTTTTTTTCTTCACTATTTCCAATGTTTTGACACTGCAATGTGGAGTTGATCGATTTGGCTTGAATTCTCTATAAATACATTTCTCTCTTCTGTGTGTGTGTGTGTGTGTGTAGAGGTAGAGGGTTTTCTATTTTCTTTTTTTTTTTTTTTTTGGCTAAGAAATTCAATCCCTGTATAACGCCTCTGTAATTGTCCACTGATGAAAGGCCAAGACAATGGCAAGGGAAGGAAGCTGGGGTCCAGAGACCAGGAGGCTGCTGCTCTTTCACATGTCAACACGTCTGTCTGTCTCTCTGTCCCCCCCCCCCCCCCCCTCTCTCTTTTCTCTTTCTCTCAATAGAAGAACTCAAGCGTTGAGTTTTAATGTGATATTACTATTAAAAATTTCTATAAAAATGCCATTTTATAAATAGTGACGGAAATTTAAAAAAAAAAAATATTTTCAATTTATTATTGTGAAATTTAATATTATATTTAAATTTTTAATTAGATTAAAAAAAAATAAATAAATAAAAGAGATGAGTTAACCTCTCCCTTCTCTATCTCTTTGCCTTAACAAGATTCCAAGAGATGTAGATCGTATATAAATATATATATATAGATAACCTCTTTTTTAACTTTAACCATAACAAATCATTAATGACAAAATTGAATGTTTAGCCTACTAATTAATTATTTTAATTTAATGTCAATAATTACTCCAAGCGAAAAATTGACTAAAGGAATTCATTCCTATTAATAATGCAATAATTAATCAATTAATTATTTTTTTTCTCATTGTTAATAATTTTTTGACGAAATCTTGTTAAAATAATTCACGTTTTGTTTTTTCCTCGAACATTTTAATACGCATCTAAGCAAATCAGCTCATCACCTACTGAATGTGGATTAAGGCAAGTTTTTTATTACCAACTTGGTATATTATTAATACCAGGTATATAGGCCTACAAGTAATTACATAAATAATTGTAGGCCTATGTAAAAGATAAGTTCTTGTGTGGTGTATTCACTCCGAAACTACTCGGGTGCAGAATTAAAAACATTCCAAAATTTAATTATTTTTATTTGTTGATTAGCAGCTCTGAAAAAGGCATTCAAATCATACCGAAAAGTCCTGGTTTCATAATTTCAAATTAAATATTTAGAATGGTTCAGCTCGGGTTAGCCGAGCCGGAGCTCGGTCGTTTTTGCTTAGTTAGCCACCTCCCTGACACGTGACACGAAGCTTTTAAACAAAATCGGCCAAAGAGTACTAGTACTTTACTGATGTACTTTTTCAGTTTTTTTTTCGATTTTCTCAAAATTCGCTCCAACGATTTTGATTAAAATTCAAAAATCAATTATTTTTTAGATTCTCTTTCAAATGTATATTCTCATTTTGTTCTTGAAGTGTTTTGAAGCACACTTTACTCTTGTACTTCATAGAAAGCCATAATAACAAAATATAAATATTTTTCTGTTTATAATTTCGCTCTAATGTACCGTCGGAAACTAAATATCTGTCGACACAAAAAAGATGCTGTGCGAGCAGTCACACCAGAGTTGAAAAATATTTAAAATTGAATAAATAACTATCTGTGAGATTGAATTATGCCATTTGTTAATTTTCTATAATACTTGTATATATCCTGTCCAAACTCTATTCGTTTATAAGGCATGTGCTCGGAAACTACTTAACGAATTCTCATGGGTTTTTATTTATTTATTTTTTTTTTAATGCATCAAGAGAGTGTTTCAAGGGTAGATTTTATTTTTGCAAACACCCATTTAAGGTGCCTGCCTATACATGTATATGAGTCTTGCATTTGCAAAAATGGTTAATTGACAAAATTTGAAAATTTGAGATTTTAATTGCATGTTGTTGGCACAACTGAAATATACATTTGCGCGGCTAGTAATATAATAATACTGGATATTTTATGACCACTAATGAATATATCGATTAAAAACGTTGTGAAATCGAAAGTCTCTAAACGTGTATTTCCATTGAAATTTTGACATTAAAAAGTGATGGAAGATTTTACAATACAATCAGTGAGTAAATAAAATACAAAAAAAAGAGAGAGGGGGGGGGGGGGGGAGATCTCCCTGGATAGATAGATGTCTTCTTCTTGCCCTTCCCCGAGGAGAGAGCGAAGGGATTCCCCAAGGAGAGCGCGCAAGAAGGGAGCAGCAATTTCTTCATCTGTGAAGAGATCAAATTGATAATTGTTTTATTTAGAGGCGGCAAAAAAAAAGAGAGAACGCAAATCAATTCAATAAACAACAACAACAACAACAACATGTATTTATTTGTTCAATTAAATAAGAGAAATAATTTCTTAGATCCAATAGATTTCCTCTCCTTAAAATCTTTGTTTTTTTTTTAGCTTTTTATATATGAGTCGTCCAAAGTGTCTAGTTGCATCGGGAACAAATTTTCAGGAAAGGAGAAAAAGAGTTCATTTATGGCTGTTATGTTTATAAAATCTGTAAATAAATTACGCTTAGGTTGGTATTATTTTCTATATAGCAGTAGTAAAGAGAAATTCTTAAGATATTTATTTTATAAGAAAGTCGGACTCTCTGGGGCTGACATTCCATATGGAGAGCTATTGGTCCTATTTGACCTTAAGAGCATGATTGAAAGGCGGAAAGACCACCTCCTAAGGAATCTCCAGAATCCCTTGGAGGGGCGCTGGGACTGCAGTGAATTACTGGCCAAAATAGGTTTCAGAGTCCCAGCGTTTGCCTCGAGGTCTGGATCACTTTTTTATTTGCCGCGTGCTAGAACCAGAATGCTGGAAAAAAGTCCAGTCTTTCGTATGGAATCAGAATATGACAGCAGAGAGTCTGACCTTAATGATCAATTATGATTTTATTGTTAATTTTGTATTGAATTTGAATTGTAAAAGATTATTGTTCCTGTTCTCCCCCCCCCCCCCCTTTATTCTCTCTGTAATTGGAGTCACCTTTGTTGAGAGTCTCAATAAATTTATTTATTTATTTATTTATTTAAAATGTTTTAGTATTCAAATAGGCATTTATGGAAAAATTTTTTTGCAACTAGCGAGTTTTGGCACTGTAAATGCAAATCAATCAACATAGGAAAACAGAAAAGAAAATTCCACAAAAGTAGCAGGTTAGCCAACAATAATCGTTATCAAAAAGAGTAGAAATATAGGTCTGCACTATAAAATGTCCCCGAGTTTTCCAAAATATTCAATTTTGTGGAAGCTATTCTTCATTGCAATTAGCAAGTTTTGGAAATGACTTCATGAAAGTCGCCATTTTAGATGTTAGCAAGCAGGTAGTTTTGGAACAGGATTTGCATCACAGACAGTTTTGGAAATGGAATGCAATGCATCTAGGCCCAGGTTTGAATTTGTACTCGATTTTCGGTATTTGTTTTCAATAGGATAGGATATAGAAATTTTTTTCACTGGAAAAATATTTCAGTTGTGCCAACAACATGCAATTAAAATCTCAAATTTTCAAATTTTGTCAATTAACCATTTTTGCAAATGGAAGACTCATATACATGTATAGGTAGGCACCTTAAATGGGTAAGTATGCAAAAATAAAATCTACCCTTGAAACACTCTCTAGAATTTCTCTATGTATTAAAATAAAAAAGTAAACACCCATGAGAATTCGTTAAGTAGAGTTCTGAGCACATGCGTTATAAACGAATAGAGTTTGTCTTGGATATATTAGAGAAAATTAACAAATGGATTAATTCAATCTCACAGATGTTTATTTATTAGAATTTCAATTTTATTTATTTTCCAACTTTTAGGCCTAAACTCTGGTGTGACTGCTCGCACTGCAACTTTTTTGTGTCCACAGATATTTAGTTTCCGGCGGTACATTAGAGGCCAAGAATTTATAAACATAGAAAAATATTTATATTTTGTTATTATGGCTTTCTATGAAGTACAAGAGTAAAATGCTCTTCAGAAGAATTCAAGGGAAAAATGGGAATATCCATTTTAAAGAGCATCTAAAAAATAATCGATTTTTGAATTTTTATCAAAATCGTTAGAGGCAATTTTGAGAAAAACTGAAAAAGTACATCAGTAAAGTACTAGTACTCTTTGGTCGATTTTGTTCAAAAGCTTCGTGTCACGTGACAGGAGGATGTTTAACTTAAATATAAAATATCAACTTCCTAGCTCTTTTCGTTCTTGAGATGTTTTGTTCAAAGTCAGGCCATTTTGCGGGATCCACTTTTTTGCGCCCAGAAACGTGTATTTCCACCCAAATCTCATCAGAAATGAATCCAATACATGCTCTATATTGGTCCATATAACATTAAATAAATAAGTATAGAATAAAAATTACAATTAATAAAATTTAATAAATAATATTAATTATAGAATAATAATTGTGAGATTTATTTATTAAATTTTTTTTTTTGTATTTTCACTCATAATTTATACAAAATCTATAAAATCTGAACTCGGAAACGACTTGACTGATTTTTATGGGTTTTTTTTTTGGGAAACTAAAAAATTCAATAATTTCAATCTTTTTGCACTTTGGGTTTAAAAAGAGACTCAAAGACACAAACTTTCTATATTCTCCTGACTTCCTGTCAGTAGTGTGTATGTGCTTGTTAGGGCGCTGATTGGCCAGAGTAAAAGGAAGTGGAGTTAGAGAGGGAAATTGCAAATTTCCAAATAGTGAGCAAGAATACATTTGATGCATGCGGGTCCAGGGGTCCAGGGGGGGGGGGGGGGCGGGCGTTACCACCAGTTTTATTGAAATGAAAAGAAAGAAATTTTATTTTCTCTCATTCACTGTGCCTTTGATGCTTTGAAATTTATTCATATTCATTTTTAAATTTCCACTTAATTAGCCAGATCATAGTTTAAATTTATTTTTAATTAATATTTATTGAAAATAAAAATAAATAAATATTTGTTAAATACAATAATATCAAATTTGTTTTTGCTTTTGTCAATTTGATACTTGCAAATAAATAAATGAATAAATTGATGACGCAATGGGCGAATTGATTTTTTCCCTTTCTTTGTTTAATGAATTAATAAGCCATCCATCCATCCATCCATAGAAGGTGCCAGGGGGGGGGGGAGGGGGGGTGGAATCCCCCTCCCCCTCCCCTGGAGGTTCCAAGGCAAGGCAAGGCAAGGCAAAAGGGATCGATTCCGCGGATGGCGGGCGTGGCGTCTCTCTCTCTACGCTCTCTACGCTCTCTACTTGGATTCCATTCATTCATTCACTCATTTAGAGTCTACTTAAAAACAAAATCCTCAAATTTGCCAGCCTTTTTGTTCGCTCTCCTTTTTGGGCATCGAATTTGTTATCACAGACAAACATCATTAAACAGTTGGAAAACTTTCCCCTTTTTTCTTATCTTCAAAGATTTGTCAAAATTTCAGAGATATTTTATTGCCTTCTTCAGGACCTCCGGCATCCAAGATTTATCCATTATGGGCAGGAGCTCCTGCCCATAGTCTTTTTATTGACTGCTCCTAGTCAATAAAAAGACCCTCAAAGCTCGTCCTAATCTCGTAGACGTTTCGGTTCTCGTGAATTTCTCTATAGGCCTATGTTTCGGCCGAAACCGTAACCGAATCCGAAACTTGTATTCTTGAAATTTCCTATAAGTACAAAATTCATTTCATTTTGCCGAAACCGAATATTTGGTCGGTTCCTAGGAAAACCCCATGAGAATTCGTTAAGTAGTTTCTGAGCACATGCGTGTCTTGGATAAATAAGCGGCTCTATATTATAGAAAATCCACAAATGGAATAATTAAATCTCACAGTTATTTAGAATTATTTATTTTCCAACTTTTAGGCCTAAACTCTGGTGTGACTCCTCGCACATATCTTGACATAGAAAATAAATAATTTTGGGCTGAATAAATTCTTTTTTCTTCACCTTCTTAGATTTATCAATTTTTTTTTTTGTGAATATACAGATTTCAATGAAATCACGTTTAAATTATTAAGGTTGAATCTTGTCCATCCTCGTCTAGCAGAAGAAATTTGTTCTTAACTAAACATATTGACATGTTTGTGTTTTTAATGATTTGTGTTAAATAAAGAAAATAGTTGCTGTTTAATCGATTACAATATCCAATTGCCCTCGTTCTCTGATGCTCGTTGCTCCCACAAGAGAGATCCTAACGACGTCTTCCTTTGTCCCCTGGTAATAATCTACCTGCCCGAAACCCTCAAATCTAACCTCTTCTTACAGTTAGATCTCATCTCAGAGCTGAGTCCCCCCCCCCCTTTTTGTTTTTTATTCCCTTCTCCTTCCTGGTTGCACGTGACAGAGCAGGGTCATCGGGACCTCACCTCCATTCATTCAGAGCGGGCGGGTATTGTCTTCCCTGAAATTCAGCTGCTGAGAACTTATCTCCAAGATATCTTTCTTAAATAAATAATAATAGCACCGGTCAACACGATTTTGGGCTCTGGCTTCTTTTCTGCATATGAATGAAATTTTCGTTTCTTCTAAACTAAAAATGAAATTTTATAATTAAGTTAGATACTCTCCCTGTGACGTGACACGAAGCTTTTGAACAAAATCGACCAAAGAGTACTAGTACTTTACTGATGTAGTTTTTCAGTTTTTTTTCGATTTTCTCTAAATTTGCTCCAACGATTTTGATTAAAATTCAAAAATCAATTACAGTAGAGTCCCGTTAATCCGAACTAATTGGGACTGAGGGTCGTTCGGATTATCGGGAAGTTCGGATTAACCGGAATTGTAAGCTTGAATTAGTTAATTTTGATAATAAAGTCGTATTTATAACGTTGTAAACCGTGAAACTTGTCGGTGATATTAAACTCTAAATAGATATTTCATTATAATAATAAAATAAAGTTTCTTTAATGTCTAATTTTCATTTATATTCCTCTTAAAAAAAAAAAAAAAATCGTACGCAAAAAGAGTTCGGATTACCGGGACTCTACTGTGTTTTTTAGATGCTCTTTAAAATGTATATTCTCATTTTGCCATTGAAATCTTCTGAAGCACACTTTTGTGCTTCATAGAGAAGAATAGAAGCCATGGTCACAAAATATGAATATTTTCCCAACGTTTATAAATTTTACATCTTGAATTTTAATATATCGGCGGAAACTACTTAAATATATATCGACACGAAAAATCTGGTGTGACGCGTCGCACAGAACACAACTTTCGATTGCCGAAGATAAGAGAAAGTGTGCGACGCGTCACACCAGATTTTTTAACTTATTTGCTGTTAAAGAAAAAATCTACGATTGCCTAGAAATGTCTAAAGGTTAATTAATACCTAATTCAAATCAAAGTCACCTAAAATTAATTAAAAAAACCGGTGGCTGTTTTTTTTAACGCGAAATCTCGCTATTTTTCGTCGCCCATAGAATGTTAAGAATATACACAAAATTTTATAGACAATATATCATACTTTTCCTAAGTATGTCACCTAGCACAATTTTATTTTGAACCCGAAAATAGTATATATTGAAAATTTAAAAAAAATCTGGTGTGACTGGTTGCACAGCACACAACTTTCTCTTACCTTTAAAAAGAAAAAAGTTGTGTTCTGTGCTTGTCACACAGATGTCGACATATATTTAGGTTCCGCCAATATATTAGAATTTAAGATGTAAAATCTATCTATAAACATGGAAAAATATTTATATTTTGTTAACATAGCAACCATTTCTCCTATCTTCCCTATGAAGTACAAGAGTAAAGTGTGCTTCAAACCATTTTGAGAATATACAGTATCTAAAAAATAATTGATTTTTGAATTTAAAAAAAAATCGTTAGAATGAATTTTGAGAAATCGAAAAAAAAAAAACTGAAAAAGTAAATCAGTAAAGTACTAGTACTCTTTGGCCGATTTTGATTAAAAGCTTATTTTCACGGTCCCGGGGGGTGTTTAACTTGAATATAAAATTTCAGCCTCATAGCTCTTTCTGTTCTTGAGATATTTTGTTCACAGACAGACCCACTTTTTTGGATTCAGGGGACCTCAAAACGTGAAGATCCATCAAAATCTCGACATCGAATTTTTGACATGAATCCAATACTTTCTCTCTATATATATATAAAGGTAAGAGAAAGTAAAAATGCCAGATGAGATGCGAGCCAATGAGAAGAGGCCATTTGTCTACGTCATCAAGTAGACAAATCAATAGGCAAAATAAAAAGCCAAGAAGGATTTTGCAATTTCCCTCGTTCTTATGGCTTGGAATAATCAAAATTTCAGACAAACAAAGAGTATACATAAATGCCCTGTATATTCTATGGTGGCTGGCTGGTCAGTGTCTGCTCTGCTCTGCATCACTGACTGCAGCCATCCATCCTCTCTCTCTCTCTCTCTCTCTCTCCCTCATTTCATTATAATTACACACGAAATTGTAACGCAATGCTCTCTCTCTCTCTCTGTTTCTAATGTTAGCCAAGAATTAGTTCATCAACTAATGAAGTTAATTTGCTAATATCTAATTACCCAGAGAGAGCGAAAACTTTGGATATTTTCCGCCCTCGACGAGAACATTTTAATTATCAATTATTTCTTTAATCAGTGGATATTCTGTTTCCTACTTTGTCTGTCTATAATTAGTTTACGTTTTTAACAAAAAAACAACAACAACAACAAAATGTTTTTGTTTTCAACTTGCGCGTGGCGGTTTTGGGTCTAGGGAATTTGACTCGGGGGGGGGGGGGGGGGGGTCAAACTCTTGGAGCCCCCCCGCCCCCACCCTTAGTTCAATCTCAAGTGCTTTCTACAAGAAATATCATCAAATCCTGTGAGTGTTTTCGATTAAACAGGAACTATTTGTATTTTAGACATGTCTCAAATCATTAAAATTACAATTAAAAGTAAATATTGTAAATAGAATGACGTCAAATGTGTCCATCTCTGATGAATAGCAGCTACTCGTCGGTCAAAAAAGTTGTCAAGTTTATGTTTTTTGGCTAGAACTCATCCAAAAATGAATTTATTGGCTTTCGGCCCGCAGCCCGCAGTCACAGTTACATCCTGCATTCATCCACAAAATACACAAATACAAAATAACACAATCCAAAATATACAATTAATATATCCAAGAAACAGCTCCAAGCAAATATTTTTTTTTTATTTTATTTATCACATCAACACATACAAGAGAAGATTTTTCGCGTTCCGTTTTATGGTCAATAGAGTCATGAACCAGAATCTCCTC
Source organism: Euborellia annulipes (assembly GCA_023213315.1). Taxonomy (NCBI): domain Eukaryota; kingdom Metazoa; phylum Arthropoda; class Insecta; order Dermaptera; family Anisolabididae; genus Euborellia; species Euborellia annulipes. The sequence goes on along the minus strand of JAKCPI010031418.1, from coordinate 67,143 downwards.
CTGGATAATTCCTTTTCAACCCTCATGATCCTCACACCTGATGGCAGGGCCGGATCTAGGGGGGGGGGGCAGTGGGTGCGTGTGCCCCGGGCGGCAGATATCAGGGGGGCGGCAAATTAAATTTTGCCCCTCCTAAAAAATCTCGTAGTTCCGGCCCTGCCTGATGGTCACACTAGATGACCGAAACTGTACATTGCAATCAATTGACAGTTAATAAAAAATTTCTGAAAAATAATTGTTTAAAATTACAATATTTTTCACCTTGCAAGCTTCAAAGTAAACCTTCGAGAATTGACAAAATACAAAATACAAAACATGAACTTATATTGATCAAATTTTCACACAATTTTTTTTTTACTTTCTCTTGCCTCTATATATGTTAATATATATAGAGAGAAAGTATTATTGGATTCATGTCAAAAATTCGTCGAGATTTTGATGGAAATACACGTTTTGAGGTGCCATAAAGCCAAAAAAGTGGTTTTCGAGACATGGTCTGTCTGTGAACAAAATATCTCAAAAACTGAAAGAGATAGGAGGTTGAAATTTTATACTTAAGTTAGGCACCCCCCTGGCACGTGACACGAAGCTTTTAAACAAAATCGGCCAAAGAGTACTAGTACTTTACTGATGCCCTTTTTCAGTTTTTTTCGATTTTCTCAAAAATCTATCGAATGATTTTGATTAAAATTCAAAAATCAATTATTTTTTAGATGCTCTTTAAAATGTATATTCTCATTTTGCTTTCAAAATTGTTTCAATCACACTTTACTTTTGTACAGTGAGGGACAATATTAAATCCCCACCCATCTATTTGTGATTATTTCATTGTTTTTAAAAAAATATTATATTTTTAATGGAAACTTTCATTCGTTCAACCCTAGAAAATTTCCAATAAAGATTTACATTTTCTTTTATAAAAACAATGCAATAATCACAAGTAGATGGGTGGGACTTAATATTTGCCCTCACTGTACCATGGAGACAAAATATAAATATTTTCCCATGATTATAAATCTTGAATTCTAATACATATACAATATATGGAAACTAAACATATCTCAGCACAAAAAATCTGGTGTGACAAGCACAAAACACAAATTTGAAATAGCGAAGATGAGAGCAAGTTGTGTGCTATGCGGCCAGTCACACCAGATTTTCACAAAATTTCTTAAAATGATTTTCGCTTATGAGGGGAATTTAATTATTTGGCCTTTCTACGGTATAATACTTATTTAAAATAAATATAATATTTAGGCTCTGCATTTTAGTCTATTTGTGACCTTTGATTAGTATTATTTTAAGAATTCTTTGAATATGCCCATATTGTGGTCTCGTTACAATCGATTTTGCAAACACAGGAACCAACCCAACCATCTCCAACGAGGCGTGTACATACATACCCTTCTTCTTTGGCTTGCTTGCTTGCTTGCTTATACACCCCTACACACAAACATGACTACACACACACACACACACACACACACACACACAGAGAGAAGCGTTAACGGAATTCACCCCCTTGGCGCGTTCTTTCCCCTTCATGACGTGGTGTTGGCGGGGGGGGGGCAATATCTCTCTCTCTCTTTTCTTTGCTTGCATATTAATTAATATTTAAAAAACAAAAGAAAGGTGTTAGCAGCATATTTAGTGTTTGTGTTTGCTTGTTAAACATATATGATTGCGGTACAGGCTGAGCAAAAAGTCACTAATTATGAGAAAACGTTTCATTTAGTTGGCTCACTTCTTGTTAGCACTGGCACACAAAAATGTGTCATTTATTTATTCTTTTAATGCAAATGAACTCTAAAGAACGAGTTTTCGTAGGAAACATTGAAAACGAACAAATTGAATGAGGCACAGGAGTAAAGTGTACTTTAGACAATTTCAATGGCAAAATGAGAATATACATTTTAAAGAGCATTTAAAAAATAATTGATTTTTCAATTTTTATCAAAATCCTTCAAACGAATTTTGAGGAAATCAAAAAAAACTGAAAAAGTACATCAGTAAAGTACTAGTACTCTTTGGTCGATTTTGTTTAAAATCTTCCTGTCACGTGCCAGGTGGGTGTCTAAGTTAAATATAAAATTTCAACGTCCTAGCTCTTTTCGTTCTTGAGATATTTTGTTTACAGAAAGACCATATCGCGAAAACCACTTTTTTGAATTCAGGGATCTCAAAACGGGTATATCCATCAAAATCTCGACATCAATTTTTTGACATGAATCCAATAGTTTCTCACTATATATATATATAGGTAAGAGAAAGTAAAAAAGGACCAACAGTGAATTGCTTATGAAATCAAAGAACTCTATCTGTGAAGTGGACGTTTATCAATAAATATTACAAAAACCATTTCAAACAGGAATAATAATCCTGTTTCTTTCAATGTAAATAAACAATCAATTTGTTTATAATGAAGTTTTAATCATCATTGTTGTTTCTTTATTTATTTTAATAAATATTAATTTAATAATTAATTATTTAATAATTAGATTTATTGTTAAAAATAATTATTAAAATTATTTTTAAATATTCTTTTAATAAGTTATCATCTTAAAAGAAAAGAACATACTCCTTGTATTCACATACATTAGTAGTTACTGTATATTGAGAGTGGATTGGAGACCAGATGAAACAGATATAAACATAAATAAATTATTAAAAGAAATGTTAAAAAAAATTTTTGTTTTTTAACAATAGAAATCGAATTATTTAAATAGTAATGAGGAAATAATTAATTATTTAATTAATATTTATTAAAATAAAAAAAAAGGAACAATGATGATTTAAACTTCATTATAAATAAATAAATTTTGTTTTTAATTTTCATTAAAATAAACAGGAATTTTATTTTTTGAAGTGATTTTTGTAAAATAATAATTTTATTAGCCCACTGAAATAATAAAAACAATAAATTATATTTTACAAAAACCATTTCGAACAGGAATCAATATTCCTGTTTCTTTCAATTTATTTTGTTATTAAATAATTATTCAAAAAAAATTTTTTTTTTAAAGAAAGTTATCGCCTTAAAAGAATTTAGACAGGTCTACTACGTAGATGAGATGCCTAATTATTTGTTGAATTGAAGCGAGTGTTTTTTTTGTTTAAGATTTCCCTGTGTGTTGTAGAGGGAAAAGAGGGGAGGGGGAGGGGAGGGGAGGGAGGGGGAGGGGGCATAGCAATGTGGGTATATGCCTATTTGAATAGCTCGATTCTCACACGTCTATTGAATTCATGATGCAGTCTGTGTCTGCGTGTCTACACACTTTTTTTGACAGACGCTCACAAAAGGCACACACCTTCCTCGACCTCCTTATTAGGGGGTATTCGATTACACTCTCAAAAAGAGAAAATTGCTATAAAAACGTTAGAAGGAATAAAAGAAGAATGAAATGAATTCTAAATAATCGAAATCTTTTTTTTTTTTCTTTAGGAAGTTAATTAGCCTGGAGAAATATTAGAATTCAAAGAAAAGATGACAAACCTGAGGAAGAGTGACCGAAACGTTGTTAAAATATTTTTTTTTTTTAAAATAAATATCAGCCAGGAATCAAATTATGATTTTGCCGAAATGATTGCTATTAAAAAATACAGAAAAACGGCATGCAATTACAAAGAGGATATTCAGGGCTTTGTATGAAAATATTTTCAATTTTATTAATACGGTTAGTTATATTGAGAAAGAAAGGCAAAAAATATAAAAAAAACAAGTGTATTTTAATTTTGCATGCATCATATTTAACTCATTGATCATAGGTTCTGAGGAAGGACGAAACGTCGGTGATTGAAATCAAAAACTAGATAAAGATTGACTTAAAATTTTTTGTATACACTATAAAAAAAAAACAAAATCTTAAATTTAGTGTGTTTTGGAATACAAAATTTACATATTTTTGCTTTCAAATGTTTACAACAAAAAAAACAAAATTTAAAATCACAATTTTCAAAATAGAGTATGTAGGCCTATTGTAATTTTACAAACATAATATAGTAATTTTCATTACAAATAAATGGCTTTCTAAAATTACAATAAATTTGTAAATGGTTTTTGCAAAGATTTACTAAATTTAGTATGTTTTTGTGTATGAAATTTGCTTCCTGTTTGAAATGGTTTTTGTAAAATGTAAATATTTTTTTTTTCTTTTAAGATGATCAGGACGTGAACATTCCCCTGTTGTTATGGTACAATACAAATAATTATATAAACAAGTGTTAAAACCCCTGAATGGTTTCCGTAGGCGAAAGGGGCAATATTAAAAAGGTGAGGTAATGGCTGTATAATTGAGAAGTATGTGCAGGATGGCAGCCAGGAATCAAATTACACTTTATGTAATTTCACAATTGTTCCCTAAACAGGTAAAAAATTACACTGAAAAAATTTTTACAATTGTTTAGGGAATAATTGTAAAATTACAAAATTTTTTTTACAGTGAAATTTGATTCCTGGCTGACCTCCTGCATATACTTCTCAATTATACAGCCACTACCTCACCAATATTTTTTTAATATTGCCCCTTTCGCCTACGGAAACCATTCAGGGGTTTTAACACATGTTTATATAATTATTTGTATTGTACCAATAGCAACAGGGGAATGTTCCACGTTCTGACCATCTTAAAAGAAAAATATTTACATTTTACAAAAACCATTTCAAACAGGAATAATATTCCTGTTTCTTTCAATGAAAATAAATTAAAAAAAAAAATTTCTTTATTTCTCGGCTGTAGCATGTCACTCAGCCCTGATTCAGTTTTGTTTTATACAAAAATATAGAACACAAAAGTATCAAATGATCATCATTGTTCCTTTTTTGTATAATTTGTTAAATTGCACAAGTTAAAGAAAGATCAAAATTGAAAAGATGACAAACCTGAGGAAGAGTAACCGAAACGTTGTTATTTAAAACGAAAAGGCATATTTTTTTAAAGCACACAATCAACTCTTCACCAACCAAAGAACTGTTCAATGAGGTGTCCGGAGTTATTTCCTCACTACGCATGCGCCCAGCGTCTAATCAAACAGACATTTCTAAATAATTAATTGAAACTCAACTATTTTTATAATATAATGGTGGCCTAGTGCAGAAAGGTGGACAACCCAAATGCCGGGCAACCAATTATCTAGGGAACACAACAACATAGTGTGGACTACCCTCTGGGAGCTCTGATTCAATTCACCCAATCATTTGGGTTGCCTAACTTTCAAACAAATATCTCAAAAACTATTTGAGATATCGACAAATTCGTTTTATTACCAATGAATATAGAATTCTTTAATTTTTTTGACTCAATTTAATTAAATTTGATGAATAACAAAAGATACGCAACGCACATCTAAATATGATGTTTCGGAATCTAAAACGAATGGCGGGGCGACAAATTAATCGTCGTCGTCGGCTTTAACATTTATCGAGTGACATTTAATTAATGAAGCTGTCGAGGGAGTGAGAGAGAAGGGGTTCGTTGGATCCAAAAGCCTTTGTATTCAACTATTGTGTGTGTGCGTGTGTGTGTGGGGTAGGGGTACTTCATGTTCCGTTCGTATTACTTGCTTGCTTGCTGGTCGTTCGTTCGTTCGTTCGTTGTGTAAACCCTCTCTCTCCCTCTATATAGGGAGGGAACTCCCTCTCCCCTCCCCCCCCTCCCGGGCGTTTATTCTCCAACACTCACTTATATGGATTAGTCGAAATTGACACACTAATTATCTATCCTCTAATATACCGGGTATATTAGAAATTTTTGCCTTCATCAAAATATTTAGTCTTTAGATCTCTGATACTGAAATGAGCTTTTTTCAAAAATAATATCAACCCTGAAATTCTCTACACATTGAAAAAAACCCGATTAAAATCCGTCAAGTAGTTTCAGAGAACATTTTGTCTTTATACGTAATAGAGAATGAGCTAATTAAATAAAGATATTGTTATTTTATAATTAATAAAATTATATTTTAAATTTTAATTGTTTGCCAATTAAGGAGTTTAATTATTTAATTAGCAGAGGTATTTTGCAACCCGTGTATTCCGAAACTACACGACGTATTTTTATCGGTTTTTTTTTTTCAATATGTAGAGAATTCTACAAAGGAAATTATTATCTAAAATTTTTTTTTGTTTTTTAAAATTATAAAATAAATAAAATTATTATTTTAAAAGAACCATTTAAAACAGTAAAATTCCTGTTTCTTTCAATCGAACCACTTTAATTGTTATCTTTCTTTCTTTACTTTCCATTGTTGTTTTTTCATTATTATTTTAATAAATAACTCTTTCATCATTATTATTTAATAATTGTTTTTGTTAGAAATTTAATTCTTTTAACATATCTTATACTATTTAACGAGCAATGTATGTTTATATATTTGTCTGTAAGCATATCAGTTCTCGAAAACGGCTTTAACGATTTTTTTCAAATTGTAAATATATACGCCATTTTTCTCTTGCGTTAAATGATGAATAGTGAATAAAACAACAGAGTGTAGAAAAATATCTTTTGGCGATCGATTTCGTCCTCAGGCCAGCGTTATTAAAATATAAAATAGTATATAAATGATTTTTAATGATTTTAAATATATACTATGAAAATGAAATTACGCTAGGTCTCATCTTTGGGAAAATTCGTGCACTAAGTTTAAATTCAAATTTTTGTAGATAAATTCACGTAATCCAAGTAATTTTTATTATCTACGCGCGCGTTCACATTCAAATTAATTCTTTTAATACAATTGTGAATTGATTCTAGATACTGTACCCTAAATGAGTTTTTTCAAAAATAATACCATCCCTAAAATCACCCTTGTAAAATTCTCTACATATTGAAAAAAATCGGTCATGTAGTTTCAGAGTACATTTCGTCTTTATACGTAATAAAGAAGGAGCTAATTAAATAAAAATGAAATGAAATTGTTATTCTATAATTAATAAAATAATATTTTAAATTTTAATTGTTTGCCAATTAATTTAATTATTTAATTAGCAGAGATATTTTGCTTCGCATGTACTCCGAAACTACTTGACGTATTTTTTTTTTTAAATATGTAGAAAAAGAATTCGTTAAGAAATATAAGACACGAAAAAAAAAGAATTAAAATAAATAAATAAATAGAGCGAGAGCTACGACGCAATAAATTTAATTTTCAATTGAATTTAATTTGGTGGTAATTTTACAAAGTGAAAATAAAATAATTTTACTAAAATGATTAAAAGCATTAACTGAACGAAATGTTTTTGTCAGAGACAAAGCTAATATGTTTACCTACAAATAAAATTCATTACTCCGTGTCTGTGTCTGTGCGGGGGGTGTGTTTAACACCAGCATAACCAAAAAAGAGAGAGAAAAAATAAACTTGAAGGCTCTAAGAGGCGAGAGGCGAATTTTATAAAACTCGCGCGCTAATTAATTCCCCCCTCAAGGCCTTTTTTGTGCCTGATGCCCGTATATTTTGGGGGGTTCATTAGCGTGATGTAATACGAGAAGTAATTGATAGCCTTACAAGCGAGAACACAATATCTCCCTCCCTATTATAATAAACTTATTAGGTTACCTAAATTCAAAATAAATGTGGGGGGGGGGGGGGCTATTAAACACTCTTTATTAATTAATTCATCAACTCTCTCTCTGATTGGACTAATTTTATCAAAATCAGATAACGAACTTTTTCTTTTTTTTTTTTTTTTGTTACTAACGAGCTATCTTCTTAAAAAAATACAAATAAACAATAAATTCAGTCAGTAAGCAGTATTTTTACAAAAACCATTTTGAACAGGAATAAAATTCCTGTTTCTTTCAATTGTTTATAATGAAGTTTTAATCATCATTGTTTTTAATAAATAATAATTTAATAATTAAATTTATTGTTAAAAACAATTATTAAAATTTTTTTTTAATTATCTTTTTGATAAGTTATCGTCTTAAAAGAAAATAAATGCACTTATTTATTCACATAAATTAGATTATTAGTAGTTTAATGAGTTTCCGTGTTTGGAAACCATCAGATATTGTAAATATAAACATAAATAAATTATTATATGAATGAAATGTAAAAAAAAATTGTTTTTAACAATAGAAATTATTAAATAATAATGATGAAATAATTAATTATTAAATTAATATTTTTTTTTAAATAAATAATCAACAATGATGATTTAAACTTCACTAGAATTTGAATAAATTTATTTTTTTTAATTTTCATTAAAATAAACAGGAATTTTACTGTTTGAAATGGTTTTTGTAAAAATGAAATTTTTAGTTTCACCAAAATAATGCCAATAACATAGCTCTTTTCATTCTTGAGATATTTTGTTCACAGACAGACACACCCACACACAGACCATGTCATGAAAACAACTTTTTTGGATTCAGAGGTCCTCAAACATGTATATCCATCAAAATCTCGACATCAAATTTTTGATATGAATCTCCCCAATACTTTTTCTTTATATATATTACATATATAGGCTTACATAAGATGCAAAAAATTTTTTTTTCAATTTTATAAAGATTTTTATGTTATTGAGGTATATTTTAGTTGAATTTTATTATTTTGTTATGTTGAGGTTATTATAAAATTATTATTTTAAGCCAACCATTCAGAACAGTAAAATTCCTGTTTCTTTCAATCGAACAGCTTTAATTGTTGATGTTCTTTCTTTACTTTCCATTGTTGTTTTTTTATTATAATAAATGTTAATTTAATAATTAATACTTTCACCATTATTATTTAATAATTTAATTTATTATTAAAAATATTAATTTTTTTTTAATTAATATTCTTTCATTATCGAGTTATCGTCTTAATTACATCTTATATCCCACTTATTAATAAAGGCAATTAATAGTTTTATGAGTTACGGGAGACCAGTTGAATCAGATATTGTAGATATAAACATAAATGAACACATTATTTAAAAATTTAAAACTCAAAAAAAAAAAATTAATAATTGTTTTTAACAATAGAATTATTAAATAATAATGAACGAAATAATTAGTTATTTAATTAACAACAACTGCGATATCTGACCAAATTAATTTTCTGAAAATAAAATAAAATGTGCAAAAAATTTGAAGATTTTTTGTTTTTTAAAATTATTTTGTTATCGTTGAGGTTATTATATTATTTTAATCAACCATTTAAAATTCCTGTTTCTTTTAATTGAACTGTTTTAATTGTTGATATTCTTTCTTTCTTTCCATTGTTGTTTCTTTTTTTTAAATAATTAACTCTTTCACCATTATTATTTAATAATTGCTCTTAACAATTGTTTTTTTTTTTTGAAATTTAATTCTTTTATTTATTTAAAGTTTAAATGCAAATTGAGTTTATATTTGTAGATAAATTCGCGTAATCCGAGTAATTTTTATTACCCAACGCGCGCGTTCACATTCAAATTAATTCTTTTAATACAATTGTGAATTGAGTGGTTGCGTCAAAACATATTTTTTTTTTTTTTTAATATGATGTGCACACGCATAAACAAATTGGATCCACTTTTTTTTTTTCACACACACACAGAGGCAAATAATTAAGCCTCAGTCGCATTGCTGATTAATTTAATAGCGTTATGATTCCAGCTTTTTTTTTTTTGTTTTTTGTTGCCTGTATTTATTTAATTTTATTACACTTGTTAAAAAAGTTAATCTATTATTTAATTAAAACAATTGTTCGCTTGCCAAGAGGAGATATTTTGGTATGCATTGTTTATTTACATGTTCATGCTGTAATTCGCTTTTAATCAATTAAATTCCTACCAAATAATTGATTTAATTAAAGTTAATGTAATTAGTCTGTCGTTAAGACTTGAGGGGACGCGTCAGTCGAGGAGGAATTGCTCTAGCCTAGCTAGCTGGCGGGCCCTACTCTGGACAAAAAGGGGCAAGCAATTTTTTTTTACTTTCTCTTACCTATATATATGTTGATACAGGCACCAGAAGGTAAGAGAAAGTCACACCAGATGTTTTTTGTTTGGTTTTTAGCCATTCTAATTAATATTTTCGGTCGATTGTAAAGCAGAATGATTTTGAGCTAACGTCGGATCATAGAGGGACGCGATGTGCATTTCTACCCCTAGAGAACATCCTATTTGTATTCTAAATTCTGAAACTGGACGTTCCCCCGAGTAAAATGATACGTCACACTTGTATTATTAAGACGCAATCGCAATTGAGGCTGCACTTGGAGCATCTCAAAGGAAACGGAAATTTAATTTTAATAGAGCGGGATTTAAATTAATTAATTTTAAGAATTTCTTTTAAATCCTGCAATAATTTGAATGCGACTCTTCTAATAAATAATCAAATAAATCCCGCATTTGGATTCTCAGATTGATTTCTATCACGTTCTGTTTTATTCTTATCTCTCCCCACTGGATGTGACTTTTAACACTCGCTTTGAATATCATATTAAAAGATAAATGCCAGCGAATCGCCTTTTATGGAGATATCAACACAAAAGCGATATCTGGAGCCAACAAAATAAATAAATCCTTTCGAGGATCGGTCTTTTTGAGAAGGCACCCCCCTAGTTACGCCCATGAGCAGCGATGAAGGCTTTTAATATATTTTTATTGTTATTTAATAAAAGTACCCCGAAAAAAGTTATTTTTGTTTCAATATTAATTTTGTCCAGCTAGAATAGCATTTTGACCCACTGTGCGACGCCCCGAGTAAACTGATATGTCACACTTATTATTGCAAAGCTGCACTTGGAGCAGCGTCGCCAAGGAAATAATGCCTCTACGAGATTGATTGATTTAAATAAAAATAGAAAAGATCTCTCTTTAAATCTCTCAAATTGTTTTTTAAGGAGATTTTTCTGAAATCGATAAAAGCAAAGAAAATTCTCATAAAGGGAGGAGTTTATTAAGCAAGCAAGGAATATAATATATAGAGGGGGGTGCCCTCCCCCCTCCCCCCCTCTACCTGAACACTCAAAAAGTTAATCTCCCTTGCGCTCGGCGCTCGGCGTTGACTTAATTTATAAATTTATTTATTCTTTGTAGGCAGGCAGGCAGCCAGGCAGCAGGCGTTGCGTTGCGTTGCGTTGATTAAGCGCTCGCAATTATCTCATTTGCCACTAATAACAAAGAAGGAGAATTCCTTCTTCGCTCTCTCTCTCTCGGGGTGTGGGTGTTAATAAGAAGAACAAAACGCAAGACTTAACTACCCCCTAACTTATCACCACCAAATTAATTTTAATATCGGCGACACAACGCAACGCAACGCAATTTAGAAAAGTGCCCCGCAGCCACGTCGTTGATTACTCTGACAAACGGCTTTATCACGCCATTACAGTAGATTGACTTTATTCAATTTTACCAACCAACCAACCAACCAACAAAAAAATATTAAATAAAGAATATAATTTAATTAAAGAATTGTTTTTCAATTATTAAACAAAAAGAAAAAAACGAAATTTATGGGTACTAGCTGCATAACCCGCTTCTATGTTAAAATTTCAATTATTTTGATAAACATCAGAATATATAGCAATTACATAACATATAATTTTTATTATAAATTCTGAATCTAGACGTTCCCCCGAGTAAAATGATACGTCACACTTGTGTCTTCATTTTTTATTATTATTTAGGGCTGCACTCGGAGCAGCTTCTCTGATTGCCATAGAAGGAAAAATAAATCTAATTTTATTCATTGACTAATTAGACCGAGATTTATTTATTTAAATTAAAATTAATTAGGATATTAACATAAATTTTAACAATTTTCTCTTCTCATACTATTAATTTAAATATCGAAATTAAAAAATTAAAATATAATTAATTATTTGAATAATAATTGTGAGATTTTAATTATTTTAATTTCTCTTTTTTTGCATTGAAACCAACTTCACTTGTAACTGAATCTAAGAGATGTAGATCGTATATATAGAAAAATGAGGGTGATTTTTTTTTTTTTTTAATAAAATCTAATCTAAATCATCCTCGTGAAAAAAAAAACCTATAAAAATTCGTCAAAGAGTACTAGAGTTAAGGATAAATTAAAATTAAATCTTATTCTACAATTTAATACTTATTTTAATTACAATCCAATTATTTTGTTATGCAGTGGAGAGAGAAGAGATTGTTATTTATATTTATATACGATCTACATCTCTTAGATTCAGTTACAAGTGAAGTTAGTTACAATGTAAGAAAAGAGAAATTAAAACAATTAAAATCTCACTATTATTATTCAAATAATTTATTATATTTTAATTTATATTAATAGTATGAGAAAAGAAAATATTTATTTTTAATTTAAATTTAAATAAATAAATCTCTCTCTAATTAGTCTATGAATAAAATCAAATGAGCCTTTCGTTTAATGGCAATCAGAGAAGCTGCTCCGAGTGCAGCCCTGAATAATAATAAAATGAAGATGCAAGTGTGACGTATCATTTTACTCGGGGGAACCTCTAGATTCAGAATTTATAATAAAAATTATATGTTATCTATGGGTGAAATTGCTATATATTCTGATGTTTATTAAAATAATTGAATTCTTAATAATTATTTAGAGAAGATGGAGGGGATGAATGAACTTTTGGCCTCCAAACTATTTTTTTGATAAACTCGTCTCAGGATTTATTCTTATTAGAGTTTTTAACTGAACGTTGTCTTAATTTGCCGCCTCTCTCGGTGAAATGAAAACGTTGTCTTAATGAAGAGTGCAAAGGGACAGATAAATGGATGCTGGAAGCAACTCTTCCCCCCTCCCCCGCCCCCTCCCCTCCCCTCCCCCTCCCCCTCTTCTTCTTAGAAATTCTTTCGAGTCTGTAAAAAAGTTAATTTCCATCCCTTGTAGCGCGCTAAAGAACTTTAATGTTATTTGATTTCGTTATTTATCGTTATTAATAGAAACCTTAGAGTTGCCATTTGGAGTTAATAGAGAGACGAAAATACACGTTTTTTATTAAAATTTTATATTTTCTAATTAATATTAAATGCGAGATTTAATTTCAAAGATGGAGATGGAGATTATGGCTGTTTAATAGCGAATAGCAGCCAGGAAAAATCAAATCGTCGACGTCGTTTCGGATTCCAGTCGCGCCCTTCCTCAGGACCTATGATCAATACATGTATAATTATAATAAATTAACAGCAAAAGACAATCATTTTTCTTCTCCCTTATTTTGCCTCCATACTTACAATCAATCGTCAAGCAAATAGAGATGGAGGTATTTGCTTGACGATTGATTGTGAGGGAGAAGAAAAATGATTGTCTTTTGCTGTTAATTGTATTGATCATAGGTCCTGAGGAAGGGCGCAACTAGCGTCCGAAACGTCGACGATCAAATAAATCTGATAAGAATTGATCTAGTTTTTGTCTGATTTGATTTTTCCTGGCTGCTATTCGCTATCCTTATTTAATATCAAATTTTTTTTTAAGCCTCACTCGGGAACAACTCGACGGATTTTTTTTCAAAATCTTTTGAATTTCCCGATAATTGTTTTATTTATTTAGAAAAGCTCTTTTAGGGTTTTTTAGAAATAAAAAATTCTTTTGGAAAAATTTGGCATTTGACTCGAAGTCGCAACGGACTTTGGTTTTAGTTAAAAACGTTTTTAAATTTGACGCATCATCAGGAACTCTTTTTGAAATGCGTACCTGATGATGTGTGTGACCCCTCGAAACGTTGGAAGCATTTCGACCCTCTTTAAAGGACTGAGAGTAGGCTACACGTCTTTATGACTAACTATCTGCACAGTCCGGCTTGAAGGCTTGCCAGCTCCTCTTGGCTCTTTTGTCTTTAGAACGAACGAACGAATTGATCCAGAGAATTCTCTTCTCTTTGCATTAATAATTTGATATTTAATACAAAGCGAACAAAAAAAAGAACTAATCAATGAGATTTGCATGCATAAACAGGCGAATGTTTAAAAAGAGATATTCCCTTGAAAAAAAAAAAGATCTGGTGTGACTGGCGCACAGCACGCAACTTTCTCTTATAAGACACTTTACTCTTGTACTTGATAGGAAAGATAGGAACAAAATATAAATTTTATCACAGCCCGAATCAGCACACAAAATCTGGTGTGACAAGTTGAGTACTAGGCGCAATTTCGTCTTGGCATCCATCGATTTTTCAATAATTAAAGCAGACGCAACGCAACGCAAAGAGTATAACTAATAAATAAAAAGGAACTCTTTGTCTATTTGGGCGCGATCTCCTCGCGCTCTTTAATCTGATTTCCCGCCCCAGAGAAGACAAATTCTAATAATTACTTGGCAGTTTACATAAACGAACAGAGAGGGGATCTCTATATAGCAATTATCGCGTTATATTATAACGTTAACGTCGCCTGCTCTGCTTGCTATTGATTCTATTAATAATTACTGGATATTGTGCGCCCGTCAATTGCGAGAAGTCGGCTGGCGAAAACACAAACATAGCTAGCTACAAGTTAATTTCATCATTATCGATTCAATTAAAATGCGGGCGGCGGCTCGGCATTTATTCATTAACGCCCTCGACGATATTTTACATTGGAAGAAAGAAAATCTGCAAGAAAAGAAAAAATGTTTCGGTAGCGAAACGCCAACCATCCTCAGGAGACATAATAGTAGAGTTTACTCTCTTAGGGAGCTGGAAACTGCCAGGCGATTAATGAGAGGAAAATTCTTCACTCAGAACAAAAATATCATTTCATGGGGAGGGATTCATTCAATTAAAAATTTCCAATTTAAATTTTTTTTTAATTTTGAGACACTCTAAAAAAATTTTAACAAAAAGTTTTAAATTTTCTCTTCTTCTTTCTTGGCCTTAATCCCGCGGTGCGGGGTCGGCGGAGGAGGTGGGGGTTTTTGCGACCGGGAAGGAATAGAACAGGCCGGCCCGCCGCACGGTCTGACGCCTATTGAAAATATATAAAGAAAGAGACTGACATGTAAAGAACAGAAGTACTGCCAGTCCCAGCTCGGGCAGCTCGTGGTCGCCATCCACGTACCCACAACATGTGGGCCCCTGAGCAAAAGTTTTAAATTTGAATTTTCTATAGAGTAAAAAAAAATCGCCCATAAAAATCGGTTAAGTGGTTTTTGAGAGGCAATGCGAGAATTTTTCCCGACTATTTTGCGTTTCTTCTTAGCATGTAATTATTTAAAATAAAATTAATTAATTAATAAAAATTTTTTGTTTGTTTTACTTTTAAACATCCTAAATAAGAAATTCTCTACTGATTAAAAAAAACCCCATAAAAATCCGTCCAGTGGTTTCTGAATTAATGCAAAAATTAAAAATTAAAATTGATTAAATCTCCCAACTATTGTTCTATAATTAATTATATAAATATTTTAATTGAAGAATTTCTAAAATAATTTAGAGCCAATTAAATAAGCCAGAGGGGAGGGGAGGGGGTAAAATTTTATTCTTAAGAAAAAAAAAGAATAGAATAGAGCGCACCGAAACGTGATTTTAATAGAATAATTGACGTGCTGTCAAGCAAACAAAATTCTTCCTCGCTTCTTGACTTATTTTTGTTAGGATGACGAGCGAAGGCTTCTTTTTCGGTCAATGGAACGACTAATCGGTTTGAATGGCCAAATTTTGACCGGGGAGGGTCCAACGAGGATGAAAGGACTCTCTCTGTCTCCCTCGCACTCTATTTTGACAGAGAAAGAAAGAAAGAAAGAAAGAAACCTAATCGCACAAGAACGAAGAAGAGATTCATGCCCATTTCCGCTAATTATAGCTATAATAAAATTTCGCGTATTTTTTTTTTTTTTTTATTAAAAAAAAATCTGCTTCCCTGAGTTTTGAGTTTCTTTTTAAACGCCAGCCAGCGGGTTTAGTTCTTAAAATTCTAAACCCAATGAAAAAAAAAAGAAAAAACCCCATAAAAATCCGTCAAGTAGTTCCAGAGTACTTATAGAGAGTGAAATAATTAAATCTCACAATTGTTATTCTATAATTAATTATTCATTTATCAATTTTAATTAATTAATAATGAAATTAACAAAAATAAAAAAATTAATATTTTATATAATTAATTATAAAGAATAATTATGAGATTTAATTTCAACTTTTTCTTAAAAACGCATTAACTTCGAAACTACTTGACGGATTTTGATGGGGTTTTTTGCAAAGTGTAGAGAATTTTACGATGCTACTTTAAGGCTGATTTATTAAGAAAAAAAAAAAAAATTATTTACACTCCGGCTTTGAAGATATATTAAAAGCGGATCGAGCAGATAGTAATAGATCTTTTACTAGTCTATTTTGAATGTTGAAATGTCCAACTCTACAGCTTATTGAGAGCAGAAAGAAGATCATGATCCTTTTTTTTTTTTTTTGAAAATAATTCAATAAAAGGGAAAAAGGAGAAGAAAAGATGACATCTCGCTCCCTTTTTGTCAAGGACCACAATAAGAGAGCCACACAACCACACGTTCGGACACCTTTTTGAATGTCAACAAGCAGCAAAGGAAAAGGGGCGGGGGCGGGGGGGGGACTTTTTTGACAGGCCTAATGACATGGAAGCTGACTTACACAAGTCCCGTTAAAAATATAAAAATAAAAATTGGCAGGAGAGAGTTCATTTAATGAGCACTCAATTATGATAAATAAATAAACAACAAGAAAAAGAAAAACTCAAGTGGAATAAAAAAAAAAAAGAAAACGAAAGAAAGAAAATCCCTAACGAATTAAAAAAAAAATATTCTGTCGACTTCATTTCATCTTTGAAATTGAATTAATTTTAATTAGTGGAGGTAATCAAATAAAAACATTTCGATCCCCCCCCCCCCCACCTCCCCTCTTTTTCATGTTAAAGTGACATTATTTAAAAGAGAATCAAATTTTTTAGTTTTAGACACCCTTCAAATTGTTTTTATTTCAAATAAATTCACGCCTCTTTGCCCTTGTAAAATTCTCTGCTGATTAAAAAAAATCCCATTAAAATCCGTCAAGTAGTTTCGGAGTTAATACGTTACAAAAGAAAATTTAAAATTAAATCTCACAATTATTATTTGTTAATTAATTATATTTATTAATTTTTTAAATTTTTTTTTCTAAAAATGATTAAAATTTATAAATAATTAATTATAGATTAATAATTGTGAGATTTAATTTTAATTTCTCCTTTAAAACGCATTAACTCGGGAGCTACTTGACGGATTTTTATGGGATTTTTTCAATAGGTCCAGAATTTTACGGAGAATCTTATAAGACAACTCAGCTAGTATAATAATTAATTATTCATTTTTTTCTTTGAAAGATTTGCATGCAAAATAATAAATAATTTGTTAGCGCGTGGGTGTGGTGGTGGTGGTCTAAGAGGGAAGTTTTTACCCCTCGGGCTCGCCTTCTTGATTTGTGACCCTCTCTCTGCTTTAGAGAATGCAATTCTTAATTTAACAAGTAATTAAGTAGCAAGTGAGCTTATTTTAGGAAACTCGCTAGGAATGCAAGAACAAGAACAAGAGAAGTAGCCAACCAACCAACCAACCATGGTACATACACCCCCTCCCCCCCCCTCCCCTCCACCCCCTCAAATACAAACACAACGCCTTAATTAAAATTTCATATTCTTCTTAGGTACAGTAGTAATATGTTAACAAATAAAAAGAAAATAATGTGGCGGAAAATATAAAATTCTTGTCTCTTTGAGGGGGGAGTTCTCTACTCCCCTCTCTCCTCAAAATTTACATTCTATTAACTAGCTGAATGGCCCGCTTTCGGCTTCATTTTCCTTTTATTTTTACTTTCTCGTATAGTATATAAAGAGAAAGTATTGTAATCGTCAAATTCGAGATTTTGATGATTCTCCACGTTTTGGAATTCAATGTCGAGTTTTGATGGAAATACACGTTTTGAGGCCAAAAATAGTGGATGCCGCAAAGTAGTCTCTCTGTGAACAAAATATCTCAAGAACGAAACGAGCTGGGAAGTTGAAATTTTATATTTAAGTTAGGCACCCTCCTGGGACGTAACACGAAGCTTTTAAACAAAATCAACCAAAGAGTACTAGTACTTTACTGATGTACTTTTTCAGTTTTTTTTTTCGATGTTCTCTAAATTTGCTGCAACGATTTTGATTAAAATTCAAACATCAATTATTTTTTAGATTCTCTTTAAAATGTATATTCTCATTTTGCCCTAAAAATTGTTTGAAGTACACTTTACTCTTGTACTTCATAGGAAGCCATAGTAACAAAATATAAATATTCTCCCCATGTTTATAAATTTTACCTCTTGAATTCAAATGTCGGAAACTAAATGGTGTATTTCTCGACAAGCAAAATCTGGTGTGACAAGACCTTAAAAACTCGGATCAGAGAGAGGTTTAATTGCTGGGCATTTCAGAATCAGATAATGTGTTTATCGTTAAAAGAGGCAGCCAGAAAGGAAGGCGAAGGCATATTGCAAGCAAAGGGCTTATTTAGTCCTTGACTAAGGAGATTGCAAAGAAAGAAATCGTCTTGGGACAGACAGACAGACAGACTCTATATTTCGGTAATTTTATAAGGGAACTGATTTGCAAGAAGGTTTTTTCTTTTTTTTGTTCCTCCCTTCCCCCTTCCTTAGAGGATTCATTTTCTCGATCATCCACCCCTTAAGAAAAAAGCCCTTCTTTTAAAGAAAAAATCCTTTTGATTATTTTTTTTTTTTTGTAAAGAAATCTCTGATTAAATTTCAAGTCTATTAAACGGAGAAATTATTCCCAGCATTTTATGGATTTGTTCCTCTCTTTTGTGCAAAAAAACACCAAAAGAAAATGCTTATTAACCGGCTCAATATAAACTCTAATTTAAATACAAAAAAAAAAGAAGAAAATATGGTGTGACTTAATGCACAGCACATTCTGTGCATGTCACACCAGATTGTTTTTGTGTCGAGATGTATTTAACTTCCGCCGACAAGATGTAAAAACATGAGTAAATATTTATATTTTGTTACCATGAACTCCTTCCTATCTTTCCTATCAAAGATTTCAATGAGAATATACATTTTAAAGAGCATCTAAAAAATAATTGATTTTTGAATTAAAAAAAAAAAAAATAAAGTTTAAAACTAAACCCTTGGGTCATTAAGGTGCGCGTCTCGAAAAGCCGTTAGAAGACGATTCAGTACCGAGTTACTCTAGGCGGCAAGAGATGGCGTTAGTTTTTCCCATAGGGATATAAGGGATTTATTCTATTTCATTTTAAAGATTCCAGCTAATTAATTAAAGGCAAAAAATTAATTATTCTTTAACACGATGATTACTAATTTAATTATCTACAACTTATAGAGCTCCTTTTTTTAAAATATCTTTTATTTAATGCGATTAATCTAAAAAAAAATTTATTTTTTCGAAAATCAAAAAAAAGGCTTCTATAGGCTGTAGATATTTTAAATAGCTTTAATTTTAAAAAAATTTGAGGTCAATAGCTTCAAAATTGTGGCCGTTGGAATCTCCCGAAATTAGCACCCCCTTAATTCCCGGGACTGCCACCAAAGAGATGGCGCTTTTGTTTTTCGGAAGTACCAACCTTCAAAAGATATCGAAGGTTAAGTGACGCTAAATTTGTATCACAAAAAAACAATGCCCCGATGGTGAAATCGAACGATTTACAATTGGAATTTCTTCTAGACCAGATCTCCAGGCAAAGAGATACTCCGATGATGAGGTTATATCGTTCTCTAAGAATGGCATCGAAAAACATTGCAATGATTCTATCGCTATGATGTTGAATAAAATTCAATTTTGCAAAATAACGTTATGAGACTGAGTAGACCTAAAGTCAAATGTAAAGGAAAAATATATATAAAGAATTTCAATTTAATATTTATATTTGATTAATTATAGAAAAATAGTTGTGAGATTTAATTATTTTCCAATCTTATTTAGATTGAAAATAAATAAAATAAACGAGTTGAGATCAAAATCCCCCCTTCACTCTCTCTTTCTACTGACGTGAAAAGAAGAGATGTAGATCGTATATAAATATATATAGCTAACCTCTTCACCTTTCTTTTCTTTCTCTTCTATTATCATACAAGTTTTTTTGAAGATAAAAATTAATATTTGATTAAGTATAATGGTTTCCCAAAGAATAAGGATTCCTCATATATTGTACTGGGTATTATTGAAGAAACCCAATCTCTTAGACCGTCCAATAGTCTCGTATGGGTTACCGGACACTCTGGTGTTGAAAATAACGAGGTTAGCAGGCAAGTTTATTCACTCAGGTGAGGTAATTGATCTCCCTATGACCTTAGGAGCATCTCAAGGAACAAGGCATCAAGGCATTTAAGTTCCAACTCACATTTCTCCTAGAATGCCAACAAAAGCTTGGTTTGCTCAGGGCCGGTAGTTGGTGGTCCAGCTCGTGAGCCTGAGATTGAGACATCCACTGTATCTCCAAAGAACAAGCACAGTTTGCGAATTGGGGCTATCTATCATGCTTCCAAGAAAAAAGAATAAATAGATTCTATGACGGAATCAACTAGCGTCTGCTTCCCTGCGAAAGTGATATTAATTTTATTCCAAAGAGATTTCAATTTCGAATTTTGGTAATTGTTAAATATTTTCGATATTTGAATAAGATAATAGTATTCAAAATACCCCGATTCGGACTTAACTAGTCATAGATATATTTAACAAGACTGCGAGTGTTGTTTTTTGGCGAGGCCAAACATCCCATCGCCCCCGGGAATCGAACTCAGAATCTCCAGCCTTTTCGGGGCATAGATCGACCTATACCAATAATAAACTTGATCAAATATTAATTTTTATCTTCAAAAAAACTTGTATGAAAATATAAGAAAGAAAAGAGGTTAGCTTTCGTGGTGTTAGCTATATATATATTTATATACGATCTACATCTCTTCTTTTTCAGGCAGAAAGAGAGAGTGAAGGGGGATTTTGATCTCAACTCGTTTATTTTATTTATTTTTAATCTAAATAAGATTGGAAAATAATTAAATTTCACAACTATTTTTCTATAATTAATATTAAATTGAAATTTTTTATACTGTATATACACTCGCCTTTGCTTCTTAATTATGAAAAGAAAATTATTATTGCTTGAGGATTTGACATCCATAGAATATATATTGTAAATGCAAAGAATACATAGATATTTCTTTATACATTTCCTATGGGAGAAATCGTAACTTTAGGAATTAATAACTCAAAAAGTTATAGGAATTTCGGGACCCGAGAATTTTTCCAGGACTCTCCTTAACGTCCTTTATAAGATTGCAAAATTATGTTTCAAAATTACGGGAAGTTGGTCAAACAGCACGTGACAGACAGACGGACAGACACTTGGCTAATTTAAATGTTCATAATTTTTTTTTTTTTTTTTTTTCTTTATTATTATAATTTTGAATGTAAATTTCAATTGCATTTTCTCTTGAAATGATTTTTATATTTAATCAAATGAGAAAAAGAAAAAAACTTAAATTATTTTTTAATCACCAAAAAAAAAAAAAAAAAATTAAATTCAATTTATAATAAATTTATTTATTTATTTTTAAATTACACTTTTCTAAATAATATTCTTTTTTTAATTATATTTAAAAATAAAATCATTTTTAGATAGAGAAATATTCAATCATTGATTGATTGATTGATTGATTGACGTTTAGGAGATTTCTCGCATCTATTTATGTCTTCAATTAAATGAATTTTAATGTGAGATTTTAATTAAATATTTCCAATTCTTAATTAGAGGGGGCAACAGTCCCGCATTCGATATGGTTAAGCGCGGCGGAACCTAATGAAGAACGAAAAGAGCTACGAAATTTTGTATTTAAGTTAAGCGCCTCCCTGGTAAGCTTTTGATCACAAGAGTACTTTTCAGACCCCCAGGAGGACGCAGCTAGTTATTCTATACTTAATCAAATATTAATTTTTATTTTCAAAAAAAACTTGTATGATAATAGAAGAGAAAGAAAAGAAAGGTGAAGAGGTTAGCTATATATATATTTATATACGATCTACATCTCTTCTTTTTCAGTTCAGTAGAAAGAGAGAGCGAAGGAAGGGGGATTTTGATCTCAACTCGTTTATTTTATTTATTTTTAATCTAAATAGGATTGGAAAATAATTAAATCTCACAACTATTTTTCTATAATTAATTAAATATAAATATTAAATTGAAAATTTTTATATATATTTTTCCTTTTCATTTGTTAAGGTTACATGCGTCTTAAACTTTCGGGATGTTATTTTGCAAAATTGAATTTTATTCAACACATCATTGCAATGTTTTTAGAGAACGTTTTTTCTTTGGCTATAACCTCAACATCGGAGCCAAATCTCTTTCCCTGGAGATCATCTGGTGTAGAAGAAATTCCAATTGTAAATCCTTTCTTTTGGCCTTCCACATTTGGAAGCAGAGGTGATTGGTCGTGGACACACAGAGGAATATCAATCGTTGGCGGGCTCACTTTACATCTCTCGATTCCTGGCTCTTGCGCTGCCAGCATACCACACTTGGTATTGCCTGGCAACACCACATTTTCTCGGACACTTGTAACATAATTGCTTGTTAAGGTCGACCGAAACATCACATTCCACATAGAAGACATCACTTGATTGCCGGTATCGAGGAATGAAAAGAACTCATTCAAATATAGTTTGTTTTTTAGGGCCTTTTGGCATCCCTAGGCCATTTAGACCTAGCCCCATCCCGATCTCTCTAAGGGAAAAAAGTAAAAATTTAATTATACATATAACAACTTTTATTATTTTTCATTTAAGAGTTTTTTTTATAATACTAATTTGATTACCAAATGGTATAAATACAATAATAACGCCTGAACCGCAGGTACAATTCAGTTAAGAATACAAAAATTGTTACATCGATGACAATCTCATTAGAATTAGTTAAAAAAAAACATTCAAATCAGATTGTCACGGATTTAACAATTTTTTTAATCTTAATTGAATTGTCCCTGAAGAAGGCCACAGAATGAGTGACCGAAACGTTGTTATTTTGACAAATAAACCACAGTTAAACCGAAAATAAAATTCTTTTATTAACAAGTATTTCGTTTAAAGTAACTATAAAGGGCCTAAGATGCCAAAAGGATCTTCAAAAAATACTTTAATACGATTTTAATGCCCTTAATCGAATCATTTTCTGAAAATTTCCTATGAATCGAAAAAAAAAGTTGAACTTGCATCGTGGCTTCATAAAACCCCAAAATGATTTTTCTTTTTAATATTTTTTTTATTTTGCGAGATCTGCTTGCCCAAAAATCAAAGAATTCAAAAATTTGCCAAGAGATGTCAGAATGGTAGCTAATAATATTTAATGCATTTGGTTGATTTTCATTGATCTTTTAACATTAAATATTTATAAATGTTATTATATATTATGTATCTTTTATAAAAGCATACAAATATATAAATAGAGGCTAATACTATATCGGCTGTTAGACTAGCCTGCCATCTATTGCAAGAATGCTGAACTAATTTGACAGTTGATTTTTAAATAAATCATCTAAGCTTATTTTAAACATTTCTTAATTAATATGTGATTAATAATAACAATAAATTCATTTTTAAATTTAAACAAAAATTAAAGATTATTGAGACAGATTGTTTTTTTGTATTTGCTTGATAACAAAAAAATTAATTTTTTAATAAGTCATTAAACAAATTATAGCTCGATGTCCCAATAATCTCTTATGAATTTAATTCATTTGAACAAAAAACCGCATTGTAAAATTCCTTATAATAGTCTAGTTTTTTTTAAGTCGCTCCTGAACCCCAGATACTCTCCCTGATAACGTCCCCAATTGGACTGTATAAACGATGCTATGTATATTCTCTTTTTCGGGTTGCCAAGCACAGAGATACATTCTTCGTGCGACCAGTCACACCAGTTTAGTTAATTTAATCCTTTTAATTTCTGGTTAATTGCTTAAGTAGAAGGCAGCAGCTGCAGTTGCATCTGCCCTTTAGAAGCCCGCAAACGAAAACAAAATTGATTAAAAGAAACCCTCTAATGTTTTTTTTGTTTTTTGTTTCAGGTTTTTCACAACTGAAGAATTCCTTCGGCACTGGCGGATCCTGCCTAACAGGTAGGCATCATCGATTGATTGCGCAGAGATGAAATAATTGGTAACAGGAAACCACATCGGGGGGGGGGGGGGTGTTAATTAAATGGGGAATGCGCTCATTGGATCATCATTGGTTTCTACTTGTTACCGGCCTTTGTGCCCAGCATAATTGCAAATCTCCTTTTCACAGCCTCCAGGGCAGTCAATTTACGTACTGTATAAGCATTTAACAAAAACCCTCCCTGGGGCCTTGTCTTCACCTACAGAGGGCACACGCGAAAATGTATTTTTAGATTTATTCTTCTTTCAACGTTTCGTTCTAATTTCAATACCATTGAAGGGGTTCAGTAGTTTTATTATAAATAGATCAAACTAATAATATTGATGCTGGGTAGGCAGCCAGGATTAGAAATAAAACAATTTTACCCCCCCCCCGGTTTCAATCTTCTCGTCGACGTTTCGGGTGGCAATCGCCCCCTTCCTCAGGAACATTTTTTTTTTTTTTTATTTTAGAAAAATAAAATAAAATATACATTACAAATAGAAATTATTAAAAAATTATTTTAATAAAATTGTGTTTTATTTCTTGGCTCCTGGCTGCCTACCCAGCATCAATAATAGAGTCTCGAGCTAAAGAATAAATATATATTGCTATTGGCTACTAATAATTTGAAATAAATAGGGATGGGGACTAAATGGCCTTAGGTGCCGAAAAAGACCTTACATAAATAAAAAAATCTCGATGCCTTGAGCTTAGGCAGCCAAAATGCATAGCGGACGGAAGAGTTGCGTTAAAAGCGGCTTCGCCTCTTCAAGTGCATTAAAAGAGATTATTTATTTATTTTTAAAATATTTATGGATTCGACACACACACTTTTTTCTCATTCACACTCACACAGTCTTTTCGGCAACTCAGGCCATATAAGACTTTTGACGATAACCGTTAATTATTAAAATATCTATTGGGGGTCCAGGCATTTCATATTTGGTATCCAAATGGCTTAAATAAAATCATCGGACTGCCTGGGGTCCGAACCCGCGACGTTTGGTATACGAGGTTAGCACGCTAACCTCTACACCAAATCCGGGGGTAACCCGCGACCCTTGTGAAAAAGAATTATTATTCCAATCCAGTGCCTACTTGTAGGATTTGTTTACATTCATAGAATACACAAATGCAAAGAATATATAAATATTTCTCTATACATTTCCTATGGGAGAATTCATAACTTTATCAATTAATAACTCTAAAAGTTAAAGGAATTTCGGGATGAAAATAATTTTCCTGTACTCCCTAAAGGGTCCTCTTTAAGCATTAAAATTTTCATTTCAAAATTCCACCGGGAATTTATCTAAATAGAGCGTGACAGACAGACAGACAGACAGTGTGAATATTAAAAAAAAAAACCTAGTTTTTGATTAGTACCGGTATATTTAATTTCCAGAGCAGAGCAGCTCTCATTAAATTGAGAGGCAAGGCAGAAAGTGCGCACGCTGCCCCCCGACACGATCACTCTCAATCATTTTGATTTCTTGATTTTTTGGCATTCTGGCAAATTAGCGAAAAAAGAGAATTAAAAGGAGAGAAGAACGTGGCGGGCGGGATTCTCTCTTCTCTTTTTATATTAATGACAGCTGTCAGGCGCCCCCCCCCCCCCCCTCAACCCCCTCGATGACAATTAACCCTCGAGGCAGCAGCAGCGTCTCAATTTTCTCTCTTTTTTTTCTACCCTCAATTATTTCCTTCTTTTCTTTTTGATTTCTTTATTTACTGGCAATCCCCCCTCCCTCCGGACGTCTTCGTCTTGGTCGCCCCTTGTGCTCCCCCCTCCCCCTCCCCTCCCTGCTTCCATTCATCCCCTCTTCGCGCCGTCTGCGCCATGTTGGAAAATCACGTCACCATCTTGGAAAACAAAAGGGCCATAACAGTGAAGTGACGACATAATCGGGTACAGTCCCCGCCCCTCCCTCCCTCTTTCTTTTTTTTATTCAACAACTTGAGTGAGAATTGAATATTTATTAGCTTCAATTACCATCAAGATAAAAATGTTATTGATTTTAATTATACCCTCTCTCTCTTTCTGACGGAGGAGTCAGGGGAGAACCCCACCCCCACCCCCACCCCCTGTTTAATTATAATCCCTCTTGAAGGAATATTTATACACCCGAGACTCGCAACGAAGGATGCAATTGCAAAAGATTCGCTGAGCAAAACGAGCCAACAAAAAGAATTCCATTTTATTAACCAGTGCTCGGTGGCTAACGAATTTAGGCCTAAATACAACAACAACAAAACAAAAACAGAAAGTCAATTGATTCCAGGACTCTGTGTACTTTGAATGTTGATTGCTTGGAATTAACTAGAGGATAGTTAATCTCATATTTTATGCACAAAAGGGAATTCTAGCAGCGGCGTAGCTAGCCTTTGAGGGCGGGGGCGAAGCTCAACTAGGGCGTTAGACCTTTTTTTGGGAAATTTTTCTTCGGATTGGGGAAATGCAAAGAATTTATTATGAAATAAAAAAAAACGAGATTTAGGTAAAAACCCGTCCGTGTATATAGTATCTATGTATATTATGCGGGGTGTCCATCTGTCTGTCCGTCTATCACTCTCTGTTTGACCAACTTCCTGCTGGAACGAAGTTTTGCAGGCTTATAGAGGACGTTATGGAGAGTCCCGGTCCCGAAATTCCTATAACTTTTAGAGTTATTAATTCCTAAAGTTACGATTTCTCCCATAGGAGAAATATTTATGTATTCTTTGCATTTATGTATGTATTCTCTGGATGTAAACAAATCCAGGCACATTGGAATACGTAGAAATAATTTTCTTGCCCTCGGGGCTTGGTGTAGGGGTTAGCGTGGTCGGACCCCTGGCAGTCCGATGATTTTATTTAAGCCATTTGGATACCAAATGGTTTAAATAGAAATGACTGGGCCCCCAATATATGTATATTAATTAATAACGGATATCGTAAATGTTTTATATTGCCGAAAAGACTGTGTGAATGTGTGTGTGAAAATAAAAAGAAAAGGCAAGGGTCCGCAGCAGGCGGGCCCGTGCCAGCTGGTGAGGGTTCGAAGGCGGGCGGCACGGCTAGTTTTTTTTTTTTTTATAATAAATTCATTTTAAATAGTAGAAATATAATTTTAAAAGAAAACTATGAATTTCTTTTT
Organism: Euborellia annulipes; assembly: GCA_023213315.1. Lineage (NCBI taxonomy): Eukaryota > Metazoa > Arthropoda > Insecta > Dermaptera > Anisolabididae > Euborellia > Euborellia annulipes. Next base: position 39,960 of record JAKCPI010031418.1, on the reverse strand, counting down.
AGACAATCTATGAAAAGAATATAATAAAATCACCGTCCCTGGGCTTATCTTAGATGCCCTAGGGCGCCGATGTCGGTATCGTGGGGCGGGGGAGGGGGGGGGCGAGCGCCCCCTTTCGCCCCCACCTAATTACGCTATTTCATAAGAATTGGAAAAATTTTTTTTCAAGTGTAAATAGTTAAGGGAACCCCCTTTTGAATCGATTAACATGCAAATCCCCGTACGGGGATTTAACTTTGGCTCCATGGAAGAAAGAGCCGGAAAATGAATTTGAAAAAATCTGAAATGCATCTGTAAAGTGTAAGACTTCAAACAATTTTGATTAAAAATTTCACTGATATACTTTTTACATAATAGATCCATCAGTAAAGTACAGTAGATTATAAGATTAAATTTTCTTCTCTCCGAGTTGCCCCCTCCCCTCCCGCCCCTCTTTTTTCGCCCTAATAGTTTTGTCACACTTTATTTAAGTACAAAAACAAATGAATAAATTATTGCTTAGCAAGGGAAGGGATAAAAGACAAACACAAGGGACACGTGACCTCCCTCCAGGCCTACTTATTTCATTGCTACGGGGTAGTGCGTCGCCTGCCGTCATTTGGAACAAATTCTAAAACTAAGGAATTATTTAGATTTGGGCAAAATGAATCAAGTATTTATTTCAATAAATATCTCGAAACATATTTCAATTTTCTCTAATAAAACAAACATTTTGTTTCATCTTTTGTCGGAGGATATTACTTCGATTGGGAATTCTTTTGCACTCTGGTCGGTAGTTAGCCTAAATATTTTTATTTAATGAAAAATCCCGCATGCCAGGGATTTGAACAGGGATCTTCTGTTGTAGAGGCCAACATCCTGGCGCACTACACCAGCGAGGCCTGACGAAAATAGCAAAGTTGAAATTTAATATATATGACTAATTATAAAACAATAATTGTGAGATTTAATTATTCAATTTTTAATTTTAATTACCTATACCTCAATTATATTTTATTTCTTTTGCTATTTTATCAAAGATAAACTCTGCCCTCGGGGCTTGGTGTAGGGGTTAGAGTGCTAACCTCGTATACCGAACGTCGTGGGTTCGGATCCCAGGCAGTCCGATGATCTTATTTAAGCCATTTGGATACCAAATGGCTTAAATAAGAATGCCTGGACCCCAAATAATATATGGACCCTGTTATGCAATGGTATGTCAAAGACCAAAAAAATTCGAAATTGAGTTAAGCACGGAATATTGTTTCGAATCCTATAATTAATAGTATTTTTTATGAAATGTGTCCTAAAAAAATTTATATTTAATGTTACTTGCACAATTGACAACAAAAATTATATATAATCCAATGAAAACAAAAAACTGTAATGTTAATTTTCTTAAAACTCAATGTTTGGTCTTTGACACACCATCGCATATATTCATAACGGTTATCGTCAAAGTCTTAAATGGCCTAAGTTGCCGAAAAGACTGAATGTGTGTATGAATGAGAAAAAAGTGAATGTTTAAAAAAAAAAAAGATAAATTCTGTCTGTCTGTCTGTAGCGCATAGACTCCGAAACTGCTGGGCAGATTTCAATAGTTTTTTTTAATGGATAGAGAATTTTCCGTGGATGGTTTTTTAGGCTATTATTATGTCAAATTAGGGGCAGGGACCCCCCCCCCTTGTCAGGGGATCACAAATCAATTCTTCCAAAACATGTTCTCTCTCTCCTCTTGAAAAATTAAAGCTAATTAAATATAATAATTAAATAATTAAATCTCTCAAATTAAAAATAATACAAATAGTTATATAATTAAATTTTCGAATTGAAGAGATGAAGTGGCTGTTATATTTGACAATAAGAGGATAAAGGAGCAAGCAGCCAGGTAGTTAGTCTCCACGAAATGAAACTCTCTATTGAGGAAACAGTTTCGGTTTTAATGAAATATAACCATCATCAGTCCATTTTGAGCTGAAAGCATTGTTGAGTTAGAAAAATCAAAATAACAAAAGATTATTTGAATATTTACAAACAATATATAACTGATACATACAGTGTGAGCTCAAATGACAAAGCATTGAGTCATATTGCGGAGTTGTCAGTAGATGTGTATTATACATAAATTATTTGTATAAAATACAAGGCAATGCAATCAGCTTATACGAAGCGCCAAGTTTGAGATACAAAATTGTTTTTGTTAATGAGAGATTTTATTTATTACATTTGATATTATAGTAAATATTTTGTACAATGACCTCTTATAGGGTCAGAGGTGATGATGGTATACCGAACTCATATTTGTTTATTGAAAGGCGATAATCCAACCTAACCCAAGCAAATCCCTCCGAGCAAAAGTCAATGGCAATGAGTTGACACAAATTTGATATTCGAATTTTTTATATAAAAATATAAAATTATTAAAATTGTTTACAATTTTATTTTAATCAAAATCTATCTGAAAGACAACATTGCCACCAACTATAATTATATTCAATAAAATAAATAAAAGGATTTTCGAGATGGTGATGGAGCAGATTATATACTTATTAATTCACACACACAACTTGGCTCCCAGGCCATCAAGAAATGAAATATAAAAATTACTAAGCCCCACACAATCAGTCTGGAAATTTATTGCCCGGTCCCCCAGTGCTTTGATGAAGCATTTCTCCGCAAATAAACGTTTCGTTGTGTTATTCATCTGCAGGAGAATTTTTGGATTGTCTATGTCGAAATTGTGATTATTTTCTAAGGAATGTGAGCAGAGCGCCGTGCAAGTTTTTTTACACTTGATATTACTCCTATGACCCGCCATTCTTTGATTAATATGACACCCCGTTTGACCTACATATCCTCTAGTTGGTGATGGACAGTCTAAACATTTGATGAAATAAACGACATCAAATTTGTTATCGAAGGGAAGTTTGTCCTTGTTGTTAAATAAGTAAGATAAGCTCGTCTGTGATTTTAGGGCAGTCTGTGCTCCAAACTGTTTTAGTGTTCTTTGTATATTTTCTGAGAGCCCAGGAACATGGCATAACGAAAAATACAATTGTTTATCTTGACCGGTTGATGGATCAACCGGTGTAGGTGTTAAATTTGCACTAACAGAATTATATTTTCGTTTGTACCGCTCGATTGCATAGTTAATGCAATGTGCAGGATACGAGTTGGAGTCAACTCATTGCCATTGACTTTTGCTCGGAGGGATTTGCTTGGGTTAGGTTGGATTATCGCCTTTCAATAAACAAACATGAGTTCGGTATACCATCATCACCTCTGACCCTATAAGAGGTCATTGTACAAAATATTTACTATAATATCAAATGTAATAAATAAAATCTCTCATTAACAAAAACAATTTTGTATCTCAAACTTGGCGCTTCGTATAAGCTGATTGCATTGCCTTGTATTTTATACAAATAATTTATGTATAATACACATCTACTGACAACTCCGCAATATGACTCAATGCTTTGTCATTTGAGCTCACACTGTATGTATCAGTTATATATTGTTTGTAAATATTCAAATAATCTTTTGTTATTTTGATTTTTCTAACTCAACAATGCTTTCAGCTCAAAATGGACTGATGATGGTTATATTTCATTAAAACCGAAACTGTTTCCTCAATAGAGAGTTTCATTTCGTGGAGACTAACTACCTGGCTGCTTGCTCCTTTATCCTCTTATTAATTAAATTTTCCTTTTTTTTTTTGACAGACTCTCTTAAGAATAAATATAGAAAATGGATAAAATTCCTCTTCCTTGCTCCCCCCCCCCCAAAAAAAAAATCCATTATTTTTTTTCACATGTTTTTGATAAAGTTAAAATGACGTTTCCTCAGAGTGTAAATAATTATAAAATGATATTCACCTCAGAATAACAATTTAATTTAAACATATATCGAAAATTAATAGTTTACATTTTCAGAAAGCCCTTTATTTAAAATAGGTTTTTTATTTCATATTTTCCAAAGATTTTGATTAAAATTCCAAAAACAATTATTTTTTAGATGCTCTTTCAAATGTATATTCTCATTTTGTCATTGAAATGTTCTGAAGACCACTTGTACTTCATAGGAAAGATAGAAGCCCCCCGCATAGTAACAAAATACAAATATTTTCCATATTAATAAATTTTACATCTTGAATTCTATTATATCGGCTGAAACTAAATATAAAAAAATCTGGTGTGACAGGCTCAGAACACAACCTTCGATTACCGAGGGTAAGAGGGCTGTGCGATCTATCACACCAGATTTTTCGATAGGTTTGTAAAATGCCCTAACCGCATAGAGTAGTGCTTTTATCACTGGGGGACATAGATGACCGAAACGTCGCTGTGGGTGTGCCATATAAATTCAGGGGATATATTTTTATAAATGAAAAGTGAAAGGTCCGTCCGTCTGTCTGTCTGTTTTGGGAGTCGCCGAGAAGGCGGGGGCGGGCAGGCCACTCACTCGGGCCCATTGTTTTCTATATCTCTGCTCCTGCTCTACAGTTAAAATCAATACACACACTGAGGCTTCCGGTTTGTAGCTTAGCTACGCTTGCGCTCGCTCGCTCGCTCGCTACGTTAACGTTTCACGTGTCTTCTCTCTCTCTCTCTCTCTTTACTTGCTTGCCCTTTTAAGGGGAGAGAAAAGAGAAATCCAATTGAAATCTTTTAAATAATAAAAGTTTTATTTATTCTTTGGTAAAATTGGAAATTTTAATCTCCCTTTAAAAGGAGGAAAGAAAATCTAAAGACCTTATCATCTTTCTCTTACCTATATACAGGGTGGGCGGAAGATGAGGAGCCTTCAAGGTTACAAATTTAGGTTATTTTTGTTCCAATTGCACCTCTTGTACAGGGTGATCCATATTAAAGCTATGTTTTTTTTTTTAAATGGAACGCCCTGTATGTTGTTGCATATTTTAGCTGCTAGTTGAAAAAAAGTTGAATATCGCGCTAACCAAAGTGAAACTTTTATTTTATCCACTCAAATTTTTTCGCTCTTCTATCAGCATGTCGCGCTACAAGCAATGGGGTCTAATAAAAAGAGAACACAAAAATTGGAAAGTTGAAATTTAATATATATGACGAATTATAAAAAAATAATTGTGAGATTTAATTATTCAATTTTTAAATTGATAAAATATAATTTTTAAAATTATTTAAAATGATTCAATTACTAAATAAATATTGTTCTCAGTTTTTAACATGCATTTCCCATTTTCCAATTATTAAGTTAAGATTAAAAACGCGCCCTTAATTGAATAATTTTCTGAAAATTTTCAGTTAAACGCTATTAGAACTAAATCAAACTTCTTCTCTTAATTACCTCTACTATAAAATAAAATAAATCACAAAAAAACTTCACAGCTTCAGTCCCTTTCCATGTATTTCTTTATAAATTGTTCCCTGCTATTATGATACATTGGGCAGGTGAAGGAAGATATTCTCTTTTACAGACCGTGCAGCTTTCTGCAGGATCGATCCCACAAACTTGGTCCTTATAGATCAGTTGGATGAAATGCTTTTCATTAGCTAGTCTTAATTCTGCTGCTATTCTGTGTTTTTGAATTGAACTTCTCAAGAGTAGGCACTTCGCTGGGCCGCTATTTCGATTTATTATTTCTTGTCTATCAGCTATTTCATATCTTTCTATTATTCTGTTGACGCTGTCCTTATTAATATCTTCGGGTCGCTGTACTTCAATTTGTAGCAGCAGGGAAATTTGTCCTCATCTCTGTTTCTACTTAGGCCTGATGATGGTTAATTAGTAGACCGAAACTGTATCAGTCCTCACCCATCAGACAATTTTGTGTTTAAAATAATTGAACTCTACCATCTGCTAGAACATAGAGTATCTTTGTTTCTACAAAGAATACAGCTTCTGCTGGGGCATTTTGCGATGTGTGCTTGATTCTTAACCATGTATGGAAGAAGTCTGATCTCATTCAACAAATTCCTCGGGATCTGAGACATTGAGATGAAATTTGTATGATTGAGCATCATCGGGATTAATTCCGCTGAGGAGAGCAAGCAAGCAAGCAATATGCATAGAGATAGAGATAGAGAGTGAAACAGGTAGAGTAATTGGCTATCGGTCGAGTGACAGGACGACGGACGCATTGGCTGGCTGCTAGCGCTAATTGCATTTGCCACCACCACCACCACCACCGCGTAAATCACGACCCTCTCTCTCTCTCTTTGTCTTTCTACACACACACACACACACACAATACATCTACTACTATTGTATATTATTGCAGTTATTATTATTATTTATAAAGGTTAACTCTTTTTAGAAAAAATCTGCTATGATGGTAGCACAGTATACAATCTCTTACCTTCGGTAATCGAAAGTTGTCACACCAGATTTTTTGTGTCGAGATATATTTAATTTCAATATTAAAATAATATTTTAAATAGCCGTTTACAATGAATTCTTATTAGACGAATATAATGCTGGTAAAGTCTCTTTAATTAACTTGTTGATAAAGGTTTGGAATTGCGGAGATGAAATTTGATTTTCTATCGACTGTGAAGGGCCCACCAGTGACTCCAAGAACAGTGGCGTAGCGAGCTTCACTCGCGCCCCAGGCACAATGCCTGGTAGAAATTAGTAGCTCGTTTTCTGGGTCTGACAAGGATTCTGGCCATATTTTCTGCCCAGAAACACCAAAACAGATTCTGGTCAGAAAATGGCGACACTCTAGCCAGATCACGGGCAGAAATTATATTTTGCTGGCCAAAAGTCGTTGGACAAAATCTTGGAGGAAATACTGGCCAGACACTGGGCAGGCAAGATAGCCAGACAAAAATATTGGAGGAGATAATGGTAAACAAAATCTTGGCAAGAAAACTTGCCAGAACCTGAGCAGAAAAGTTTTTTAAAAGGCGGGCAAGAAAATAGGCCGGAACTATGCAGAAATAATGGACAGATCCTGCCCTTTAAATGGTGCTCGTGGATTATAGCCTCAAATTCTGCCCGGAAATCCTAAAACAGAATCTGAGGGAAAAATTTCCAGATGCCGACCAGAAATTATATTTTGCTGGCCAGAATTTGCTGCAAGAAGAACCAGAAACAAACCGGGAAGGGAATAAACCTAATCGCCAGAAAAACATGGGCGGCGCTATCCGTTTTGTACACACACACAGACACACAGACAGACCATGTCGCCAAAGCCACTTTTTGGATTCAGGGGAGGGGAGTTTCATCCTAATCCGACGAGGGGTTCTTTATAGATTATTTAAGCACACAAGAGTCCTGATTTCCTTAAAAAAAAGCTCCGATTTTCATGATAATCCCTTCTATTATGTTACATATTAAAAACAAAAAAAAGAAGAAGAAACAATCTGTGAAATTTTCAACTCAACAGCTATGACAACAGACAAACATTTGTATTGTAACAAGAAGGAAAGGAAAGGAAAGGGAAGTGATTAGTGTATCTAAAGAGTCCTCAAGTGTGATGTGGTCCAGCTGTGCCCGAAGACAGGCGAGGCGAGGCGCCTCTCTGCTGTTTACTTTGCCTTCTCTCTCTCTCGCCGACAAAAGAAGTTTGAACATTTCCTCTTTTAAATAGAGTAGAGTCAAATCTAATAGTCTGTCTGTCTGTTTGACCAACATCTCAGTTAGAGGATCTACAAATCCCCAAATGGGGAGGCTCAAAAAAAATTCCTGCAAAAACGATTGGGTTCGATCGAACACCTCTGGCAAATAAGCGGGGATCCCGATAGGAATTTCGAATAATAATTTTCCTTAGGGTGCGATAAGCGATAAGAGCATAGCAAAGAAAATAGAAACATGCTTTTATTGGAGCTGCGCTGAGAATCGTTCTTTGATCCCGATTCTTTTCTTTGCTCTTATCGACGCTCTGATCGGAGATGAAAATAGACATTTTAATAAGTGAAGTATTTCTAGGCCCTCATTGGGGAATAAAAAAAGAGAAAAATTTGAATAATATATTTTTCTAAACAAACTATTGAATAAAGTGGCACAAAAAACAAAAACAAATTGTAAGTTAATCTACACGATTTTTTTTTTTAATTTAAAATAAATAAATAAATTTACTTACTATTTGTTTGACGTTTTTCTGCCACTTCAATTCAATCAACTTTTAAATCTATTTATATTTAATATCTATTATTTTAAAAATATTTAATAATAATCTTAATAATGGGTTTATTTAATTAATAAACAAACTTATTAATAATTTAATTTAGACTAATATTTTAATTTAATTTAATATATATTAATAAATTTAACAGTTAAAATATATTTATTTATGAATTTCGACAGTAGATATATATATTTTGAAAATATACAAGGAAGGAAGCAGGTGCAGCCAAAAATAAAGCCTCCGATTTTGTTACAATTAATGAGACGTTTCGAGAAAACTTTATTTCCTCATCATCAGTCTTTCCTACACAAGAGATACATAATATAACACATTAATATTGAACAGATAGAAAATTTTTTTAACAATATCCTTACAAATTGTATTTGTCCCGGAGTTGTTAAAAGGGCACAATACATTTATTATGTATTTTCTTTATGGGTGTGTTATTCATTGACTTGTTCAGTGAGAATGTTAAAATTGTAAAAGCGTCTCGATTATAAATATATTTCTTAAAATATTTCTATAATTAAAAATTTAATCTTAAAATCTGGTCAATGCTATTAAAAGTAGAACGAAATGTTGAAAGAAGAAAGCCTTTTATCAATTAAAATAAAGACAAATTTTACATAGATATAAATTTTTAAAACAAAATGTATTTTCCCCTCAAAAATTCCCTTATAAACACCCCCCCCCCCCCCTTGAATATAGATATCTGTTCAATATTAATGTGTTATATTATGTATCTCTTGTGTAGGAAAGACTGATGATGAGGAAATAAAGTTTTCTCGAAACGTCTCATTAATTGTAACAAAATCGGAGGCTTTATTTTTGGCTGCACCTCCCTTTGTATATAAATCAACAGCCACGTAGCTATTTGATTGGTTATATTTTGAAAATACGAGTTCATCTGTCAATTATAACATTATGCAAACATCAAAATCTTCACCTCCGATCAGCTCCATGCACACCAATATTCACGTTTTCTATTAATATCTTGAAGCAAATACCAATTTGAATAAACCAGATATTTATTTGTATTATTAATTAGCTGAAACGAGTAAATGACCGGGAGCAGCTAGCTAACGATTTTGATTAAAAATCAATTATTTTTTAGATGCTCTTTCTCATTTTGCCATTGAAATCTTTTGAAGCATACTTTACTCTTGTACTTCATAAGAGTTCATGGTAACAAAATATTTATAAACTTTACATCTAAATGCAGTAGTCTGGTGTGACAGCGAAGCAGCAGCGCGGTGCAATCGGTCACACCACCAAGAAGGGAGACTCGCAGAAGCAGAAATGGTGTGATATTCTCATTAGGTTTTTGATTACCAAGAAGAGAGAGAGTTTTTGTATTCTCTGGCCCCTCGTCAGAGAGGGAGAGGGAGAGCGCCGCCTCTTTTTCGCACAGGGCCAGGGAGAAAGAAGGGAGTGTGATGAATGAATGTGTTTGCTTGCTAGACAACCTCCTCTCTGGTCTAAAAGACAAATAAATCCCCCCCACCCCCACCCCTTTCAACATCTGCTAATTTCGTGTTCAAAGTTAATTGATAGCATCTTCCGGCAAACAACAGTTTTTATTGGAGAAGGCAACGCAGTAGAGAAATCCGTTGTTATTTATAATATCTACTTGGCGCGAAGTCCCTCTGGACCCCCCGCCTGCGGCGAACCCTCGCCTTTTCTTAATTATAATAAAAGTTTTCGGGACCAGAGTATTTTTCCATAACGTCCTCTATAAGAGTGCAAAATTACGGGAAGTTGGTCAAGCAGAGCGTGACAATTCAATTCAATTTGTTTGTCTGGATCTTATACATTTTTGGTTACATTTTTTGACTTTGGACAACCCTTCCACGAAACTTCTCGTTTATCTGCGGAAGAGCTGTCCAGTTTGTCATTACATAATCATTTCTACATTTTTCTGTAGTATATACTTTTCAATACAATTTTTAACTCGTATAGATTATTTACATTTGTTAACTGATTATTTTTATTTATTAAGGTGCGTAATTACACATCTGCGCTCTGCTCCGCTCGCGAGCCTATCTCAAAACCCGTACTGGTGCTAGCGAGCGGAGCAGAGCGCAGATATGTAATTACGCACCTTTAGTTTAGTTATTACACATTTATGTGTTCTTTCTCCGTATTTATTTGTAAAATTCGGTTGAATTGCCATATCTCTCATCATAGATCTTGTTCTATATTCACTTTCCACCTTGTCAATCTTTACATTAAAAAAATATTTTTCTAACAGGTTTTTTTCATACATATCTTTTATCTTTAAGATGTTTAGCATTATGTGACCATTTGATTAAACTATTGTAATCTTCTTGTAAGTAATTTTGGGCAGTCTGAAAATTATTATGTGTCACCACCAGTGCCAGGTCATTAGCAAACATAAAAGGCTTAGCATATTTAAATATACTACTTATATTATTAACCAAAATAGAAAATATTAGGGGCCCAAGTATAGTTCCCTGACCCACACCACAGACGGACAAACAGACAGACATACGGACATTAGCGAATTATATATATAGATTGGGGGTCCAGACATTCTTATTTAACCCATTTAGCAATTTCAAATGGGTTAAATAAAATCATCGGACTGCCTGGGGTCCGAACCCCCGTGTGGGCAGCACCTTAGTGCCATGTTGACTGCTACGGTTATTTTTCTAAATTCTAATCTCATATTTGGACATTTTATAAACAATAGAGAATCCTAAATCTATATAACTATATATATAATCCGTCTGTCTGTCACGCTCTATTTAGGCAACTTCCCGTTGGAATTTTGAAATGAAATTTTATATGCATAATAAAGAGGACCTTCTCGGGATTACAGGAAAATTATTTTCATCCCTAAATTCCAATAACTTTTTGTGTTATTAATTCATAAAGTTACGATTTCTCCCATAGGAAATGTATAGAGAAATATTTATGTATTCTTTTCATTTGTGTATTCCATGAATGTAAACAAATCCTCAAGCAGGCTCTGGATTGGAATGGAATAATAATAGTTTTCTTTTCATAATGGGGGGCGAAGCTCTAACCTAAACATAAAATTACAAATTTTGTAGCTCATTTGCGTCATTCAATCACACAGATATTTATCGAAATAAGAATTGCATCGCCCCCCCCCCCTTTGCTAATGTTTGTTGTGTTTTGAAAGAATAATTAAGAAATGAATTCTTTCTTTTTTTTAGTCTTCCTGTTGCTTAATAAAATCCTCTAGGCTTCCATTTCCTCTTTTTATTTTGAAATAAATCCACTCTGGCAGTAATAGAGAGAATTACCCCCCCCCCCCCCCTGAGTGGGCTAAATTCTTTCTTCCAAGATATCGCAGCAGCAAAAGGGCAGCCGAGGGGGCGCCGGCGCTGCTTGAAAGGAGGGCGAGGAGATAAATGGGAAAATAATGGTGTATATATACACACTTATTCTAACGATGTGTTTTTTTTTTTTTCTTGAAGAAAAAAGAAAAAAGAAAAAAAAAAGCAGAGCCAAGTAAAGGAAAGTATAAAAGAATCCATTGAACTGAAAAGAAAGAGACACGCGTCCACCCATCCAGCTTATTTCCTCTCTCTCTCTATGCGAAATCTTTTTCAATTCCCGCCCGCCATATACGTATTTATATTTTTCTTCTTTTCTTAGTCAAATAAACAAAAACAGTACAGTATTAGCCAAAAAGAATTCCCTCCTTTTTCTTTCATCTCCTTTTTTTCCGTCCAAATCATTATTTTCTAACAGTCGGTTAACCCTAATGCTTAATATATTTAAATTATTAAAGAAAAAAAAGGCAAAGAGAGAGAAAATAATGATGCTAGCCAAAGTAATTGACCAATCAATGAAGAAGAAGAAGAAGAGGAACTCAATAAGGGGGGGGGGGGGGGGACGCAATTAAATCTCTTAACTAACCGCTTAAGATCTCTATCTAACGAGCCAAAGAAAGAAAGAAAGAAAGAAAGACGTTTCGCTCGCTTCTTATTGATCATTAAGAAGAAGAAGAAAAAAGGATTCTCATTAAATATGAGCGCAACTTTTGAGAAAACAAACAACTAATATCATAAGGCAAAACAAATTAACAATTAAACCACACTTTTGTCTTCTGGTAGTCAAAGAATTTAAATAAATTCATTGGATTGCCTGGGATCGGAACCCACGCCCCCTTGGCTTAACAAAATAAATTTCTAATGATAATAAAGGATCCAATTCGCCGTGAAAAAATAAATATAATTCATTCGATTCAATTAGTCAATTATTATTTTTATTAAATTATTATTAGTATTGTTGTAATTGGAGTTAATTTCCTTCTTATTAATTGAAATATTTTATTTTATTATGAAATAATAATTGATTAATTGAGTCAAACGAATTATTTTATTTTTTTTCAATTGAATCCTTTATTATCATTACATATTTATTAATTTTTCTTAAGGAAATGGATTTGCAGCCAAGGAGAATAAAAAACTATTTAGTTTCTTTCGGTCGACGTTTCGGAAAAAAAGAATTCCAATTACACAAAACAACAAAAATTATCCCAATGTAAGAAATTGATTAAAAAAAAATATATATAACCCAAATAATGTCAAAGATTGAGATTATACTAACCTTAACATTAAGGAATGTTAAGGAGAACAGAAAAGTTTTGTTTCTTCTTCTTCTTCTTCCATTCATAACAAAATGTAAATAAATGTGCCTGGACCTCCTAAAATATCGTATTTAAATAAGATGCCGAAAAGACTTGAAAAAGAAAATCACAACAAAAACGTTGATAACTTCTTTCTGGTAGATTTTTTTTTTTTTTTTTAAATATTATTTAATACAAGGTCATTCTTCGGCATCTCTCCAATTGATGCTTTAAAGCCCTTTCAATTCTATTTAAATTTTAACAAAAAAGAGGTTATATCTATAGATGTATTTATATACAATCTACATCTCTTTGAACCAGTTCAATAAAGGATATGAAGTGAAGTTAGCACATCTATTCAAAGTCTAATTGTTAATAAAAAAATATAAACAAATTAAATTTAATTAATTTATAAAACAATTTATTACAATAAATTTTAATTTTTTTTTATTTATAAGGGATGCCAACCCGTGACCTTTGGCACTAGAAGCTAATTCTTTACTTCTCACTTTCCTCTTGTATAAGGATTTTTTTCAATGTTACATCTTGAATTCCAATGTAGTGGCGGAAACTAAATAAATATCAACATGTTGTGACAAGCAGAGAAGCGGGTCTAGTCACACCAGGTTTTATTTTTTCTATTAGCCTAATATTTTTAAGAGTCCCTTGTGTTCTCTCAAGTGAGTGAAGTTTTACTTTTTTTGTTTAATCTTCTCGTTTGAAGTTGCATATTCCGCCAAATGTGAGTGTGTTAGAGATAAGTATCCGTATCTATTATACTAGAGATCAAAAACAAAAGGCAAAAAAACAAAGCAACAAAAGATATTAAGGGATATTTAATCAAATTGCTATTCGACATTAACAAAAACATTTGTTTATTTGTTTAATGTCCTTCAATTGGTTCGTAGTCAATACAACGGACTAACAAAAATAATAAATAAATAGAACATGAAAAGATACGCCCGTATTTAAGAAAATGAGAGCGAATTTTGAGAAAATCGAAAAAAAGTACATCAGTAAAGTACTAGTACTCTTTGGTCGATTTTGTTCAAAAGCTTCCAGTGACGTCCCATGGGGGTGTCTAACTTAAATATAAAATTTCAGCCTCCTAGCTCTTTTCGTTCTTGAGATATTATGCTAACAGGCTGACTACTTTGCGAGACCATTTTTTTTTGACATGTAAGTTATGCAATATTTTTTCACTATATATTACCACTCAATTTTTTTTGAGGGCCCTCAATCCCTCAAAGTTTATATTTCCTCTCTACCTTCAAATGCATCTAATGATTAGCGCAGAAGAGGAAACAAACAAACAAACGAACGTTAATTAATGTATATTTTCATATGAAAGAGACCTTTGAATTATAGTCTCAATTTAATAAATTAATACGTGTATGTGATATAATAATAAGAGAAGAGAAGCCTCCGTAACGAACGAACAAAACAACAACAGGAATAATAAAACGGAAAATAAACTCCGTGAAATTGGATCTCAAAAGACGGAAGGAACGAGAGAGAAGACGATGACAGCCAGCTGGCGCCTATACTCTACTCTCGATGGCTGGGAAACAACCAACTACTCTCTTTAGGGTAGATCTCTTCACTCATTCAGCCTTTGGAAACTATACACTTGTTTTAGAGGTCATTCCGTACATGACAAGTATTTAAAATTTAAGTGGAAACGGAGATGTATGTCTTCTCAAAAAATCTGCTGGGCCAAGCACTCAGAATACAACTTTTAATTACCGATGATAAAAGAAAGTTGTGCTGTGCTTACTCCAGATTTATATAATTGGTTCGGACAATAGAGTGACCAAGAGAGCTACTCCTCTTCGAAATGCAAATTAGCAATACAATATTCTCTCTCTATATATATGGGGCATTCCACGCCAACTCGACCACTTCTGAACCCGACCATTTTTGATTTGGCTGAAACTTTGTCATCTTTTTGTACCCTATTGAAAACGTGTCTGAGAATTTTTTCAGATTTTTCGACCCAGCCAAAAAAAAGTTATAGCATTTTCAAAAAACATCGATTTTTTTTTTCAAATAACCGTAAAACTGTCAAAAATTAACTTATCGGGACGATTTTTTTTTTGAAATTTTTGTCTTTAAATGTACTTTTCAGAAAAAAATATGACAAAATTTTACAGATTCATCTTGAACGTTTTTTTTGACATTTTCGGAAAAAAACAAAAATTTCGGGATGAATGACACTTTTTTTTAATTTTTTTTTTTTTATAAAAAAACTTTGATTTTTTCTACAAATGCTCTGAAAATTTCAGAGTGGGATTATTTCGCGTTGTATTTTTTTTTTATTTTTGAAAAAAAAAAAAAATTTTTTTCTCCGCTTATTTATCATGATGGTGCTCTTAAATTCTTCCAGGACTGCCCGAGATTCTAGAAAATTGAAGAAAAATAATAATAATAATAGTTAGAGGTGATGAAAATCGAGAAAATTCCATTTATCCTGAAAAAGATAGAAATTAGTTGTGTATTCAACTACTGAAGAATTTGAAGCGTCAAGTAAAAGCTTAGAAACATGGGCGTAACTGGGGGGGGGTGCCGGGGGGGCCTGGCCCTCCCCAGAAAGCTCCTTGCCCCAAGAAAAATTAAAGGGGGGCCATGGGACCAGCCATCTTCCGGTGGGCCTGGAAAGCCCCATATTTTCTCAATTTTTCTTGGGGCAAGGAGCTTTCTGAGAGGCCAGGCCCCCGGCACCCCCTAGTTACGCCCATGTTTCTAAGCTTTTACTTGACGCTTCAAATTCTTCAGTAGTTGAATACACAACTAATTTCTATCTTTTTCAGGATAAATGGAATTTTCTCGATTTTCATCACCTCTAACTATTATTATTATTATTTTTCTTCAATTTTCTAGAATCTCGGGCAGTCCTGGAAGAATTTAAGAGCACCATCATGATAAATAAGCGGAGAAAAAATTTTTTTTTTTTTTTCAAAAATAAAAAAAAAATACAACGCGAAATAATCCCACTCTGAAATTTTCAGAGCATTTGTAGAAAAAATCAAAGTTTTTTATAAAAAAAAAAAAAATTAAAAAAAAGTGTCATTCATCCCGAAATTTTTGTTTTTTTCCGAAAATGTCAAAAAAAAACGTTCAAGATGAATCTGTAAAATTTTGTCATATTTATTTCTGAAAAGTACATTTAAAGACAAAAATTTCAAAAAAAAAATCGTCCCGATAAGTTAATTTTTGACAGTTTTACGGTTATTTGAAAAAAAAAATCGATGTTTTTTGAAAATGCTATAACTTTTTTTTGGCTGGGTCGAAAAATCTGAAAAATTCTCAGACACGTTTTCAATAGGGTACAAAAAGATGACAAAGTTTCAGCCAAATCAAAAATGGTCGGGTTCAGAAGTGGTCGAGTTGGCGTGGAATGCCCCATATATTTCATATAGAAGATTTGAAAATTCAGGCGGGGGGGGGGGGGGGGGGTTACACAAAAAATCTTTAAACAACTTGATAGATTTTCAAGAATGTTAAATCCAAAAAATCATTTTAAAATTTTTAGAACAGGTGTTACATTGTTTCCAAAAAATCATGTTGATTTTTAAGGAAAAGTTCCGGGTTGACCGAGCCGGAGCTCGGTCGTTTTTTTTTGTTTTTTTTTTATATAAAATTGGAAAAACCTAAAAAAAGTACATCAGTAAAGTACGAATACTCGAGGGGCGCAATTTGATTTGTATAAAAATAAATAGGAAAATATTTAAAATTTGAAAGAAATTATAACGAGAAAAGGGAAACATCAATAAAAACACCAAAATAAGAAATAACAGTCCAATTAATTAAATAAAATAATAATAATCAAAAATTAGTATTTTAATAATAGAATTTAAATAATAAGTATTTTTCTACTAATTGGTCTTGTTGACATTATTAAATTAAATAAATGGTAATTATTGATAAAAAAATTAAATTTACAAAATTACGCATTAATTAAAATTTACCCGAACATATTCGTGAAGAGATATATTCTAAATCTGTGGGCCCTGGGTAAAGAGGGGGGAGGGATTGGCCAGAAAGCAAGCACACTAGACTTTAAATATTATAAAATCTTTAAAACGAATTTCAAGAAAATTGGAAAAAAACTAAAAAAGGAGATCAGAAAGGTACTAATTCCCGAATTTTCCCAAACATGAGACCTAATGAAAATAGAGAAAAATGAGAATATACATTTTAAAGAGCATCTAAAAAATAATTGATTTTTGAATTTTAATCAAAATCGTTGGAGCCAATCGAAAAAAACTGAAAAAGTTCATCCGTAAAGTACTAGTACTCTTTGGCTGATTTTGTTCAAAAGCGTTCTGTGACATGCCAGGAGGGTACTTGACTTAAATATAAATTTTCAATCTCCTAGCTCTTTTCCTTCTTGGGATTCACAGGCCTTCGAAACGTATATTTCCATCGATATTCGTTCAACAATAGAAATAAAAGACATTTACACACTCACAACATCGTCTTTCTTATTATTAGTATAGAAAAGTTTTAATTTTTAAACTAATTTTGATAAATTAGTTATACCTCGTTGTTGTTGTCGTTGTTGTTTTTAAAGTAAACTATATTTAATTAAAAGTTTGAACAAGTAAACTTAGAACAAGTTGGTTGGTGTTAAACAAAGTCTTGTTTAATCAGAACGATCAAAACTTTGTATTTGTTCTCTCTTTAAGCCTAATATAATTTTGTGCAGGTCTGTCCAATATGTGGATGCTCTTTTTGATAACCAATAAAATGTCTTGATATTCTTCAAATTTTGATTTTTCAATGAAAGTATTGCCAAATTGCATGTCGATATTTTAATCGAAACGTATAATTGTTTTCTTCCTCTTTCTACTCCTTATTTTTTAAACTCTTTGCATGACAGACAAAGCACTCCGAAATTTCCTTTTCTTTTTACATTTCTTGACGTAGCTGGTCACGACGACATATGATTAGCAAAATTACATCTATGGCATTTCATTTACTCAAACCTTTTTCTTCTCTACGCGCTGTTTCTGCCCCTTTTTCTCGACTTTCTACATTTCATATAGCCTTAATGTTAAATCGGCCTTTTCTTAAAATTTCCTACGCAATCAATTCATTGGATTCTTGTCCAAAATCAAAATCAAAACAAATGTAAAAGATCGAAACAAACAAATTGAATTGTCTGTCCGTTGGATCTGCTTCCAATCGGAGTTTCGAAATTCTGAATAGCACTGTTGAGTAAAAACTCTGCAGAGCACGGAAAGAAAAAACACAACTAGTTTAGGCACGCAGAAACGTATTTTATTTGTATTAAATTAAAGAGAGAAACATAAACAAAATATTAATTACGATATTATTTACATTTTTAAACCCATTATTAAACATGCATTGTTGGGTAATATAAATTAAATTAGTTACAATAACATGCACACATGCATACCACCACAACACATGCATACCACCACAAGACGCACCCTTATACTGGATGTTATGAAGAATATAGAATTTTATAAAAAGTAATTTAAAATGGCTCAGGAGTTTCGGACTAAAGATTCAACGTGGCCTTAATATCTAAGGAGGCTGACTGAAATTCCCTTCCCACAGATAATTGTTAATGGAGATGTTATTCCGTTTGAGAATACCGTCTCCAACCTCGGTATAATTTTTAACCCAACTTTATCTTTGAAGGAGCACGTCTTCTCAATGTCAAATAAGGTCTTTGGAAATTCGGCACAATTTAGAAGATTGGCAGACCTGTTTTCTGTTTCTACTCGCATCCATCTTGTGAATTCTCGTATTCTTCCCATTTTTATATTATTTATATATATAATTAAGGCTTTTCAGCAACTAAGGCCTTTTACCTTTATACAAATAGAAAGAATAAAATAAAATACCACAAAACAACTCAAATTTTCTCATACATATTAATGGCTTTTAAAAATTTAAAGAGTTCAACTGGGTTTGACTTTAAGATTTATCTGCAACTTCAACTTCCTCCTTTGCGCGTCATATTTTGTACAATCTTCTAGAATGTGTTTCACTGTTGAAACGGTTCCACACCGACGGTTCGGCTTTCTCAAACAAAAACGAATGCGTAATCCGAGTATGACCGATTCGCAATCTTGTGAATGATAGTAGTAAACCTTTCTTCTTTCTAACGTTGGCATGATCCTCTTCAGGTGCTCTGTCACAGCATTCTCCCATTTCTTTTTGGCTCCTTCCTTGACTACAGACTTCAGATCTTGATATCTTGCAGTATAGCCCCTATCTTCGCCGCTTGATCAGCCTTACAATTGCCTGCAATGCCTACATAACCTGGTGCCCCATAAGAAGATAATATCTCCCCCTTGAGACATGGACCTATGTATTAAACTATGTATTCTTACTAACACAGGGAGGAAACTTTCAAAGGTGTTTATCGCCTTAAGAGCACTGGCTGAGTCTGAAATGATTCCCATTTATGATTATGGTTGTTTAATTTATAACGACATTAACTTGATCGTCTTCTGAATGCTAGCATTAGATTCATCTTTAACATACCATCTTTGCATCACATTAGACCTTATTAGGTAAAGCTAGTCTGGATGAAACTCAGCTACAGAAGAAAATATTTTATGGGATGTTTGCGAGTGGAGCCGGATCTTTTTAATTTTAGAAGAACGATTCAAGTCCGTGATTTGAGGGGTCATGGCATGGATCTGCAGATCCCTGATCACCGAACTTCCCAGAACCCAAGATCGTTTGTCATCCAGGCTTCGAAGTTTTGGAACATGTTGCCTATAAACATAAGGGAATCCACCACTGTAAATTAAGACTAAAATCCTTTATTTTGAAACTTAACCTAGTGTTATTTATTTATCAACAGAGAATTTAATTAAAAGAAATCAACTCGGCGCATGCGCAGTGATTTGTTGTAATATCAGTTGGCGTAATATTTTTGCCTCGTAATTGACAAAATGGGCGAGGCTCTTCGGGTTGCATGCATAAATAATACAATAATTAATTCTAGGTTTGCGCCTCCCCCCTCCCCCGCCCCTGTCTCTCTTTTGCCTTGCAAATTACTAGTTGATCTCCTCTCTGCGGGGGTGGTTTTTTTTTTTTTTTTTTTTTTGTTTAACCCTCCTCCTCGTCGTCGACGTCGGCCTCGTCCTCGAATGGGCAAAGATATATTATAGGGCGCCCACCCCCTTTTAATTTTAATATTTTTTTTTTGTGCCTTTCCGCCCGTGGATTAAATGTCGTTGGTGTCCAGAGAGAGCGAGAGATCCTCGGTGCTCGTTGAATTTATTGTTAATTTCACGCCAGCCAGCGCCGAGGGTTTATAAATCAACCCCCATAACTAGGTTGTATGTGCAAAAGTGCCATTTATTTTCACAAGAATTATGTTTATTTTTATTTTTTGTACGGATGTCAGAAACTTTTTTTTTTTTTTATCCCGGACTTTGATAAAAAAAAAAAAAAAATTGGATTCGCAATTTAATGAAATGAAAAATTTCATTTATGCTTTTTCATTAAAATAATTTCTGTCGTTGAATTTATTTGGTTAGCAAGAGGAGGCTGCGGAGCTCCCTTATGTCAGATAGTTGCAAGAAAACACTTTTAAATTTGCTACAAAAAATTGTCCTTCATCGCTTTCAGAGATGTCTCTGTTTTAAAAAGAAATCACAAAACATTGAAGCAAATAAATAAATAAAAAAAAAAACTCTCTGGTCTTGTAATATTTTCATCTTAAGCCCTTTTGGGTCAGCAATTAATTTTATTTATTCAAAAATTAATTAAACTTACTTTTAGAAATCACCCCCTTGAAATTCCGTGCACATTAAAAAAAATCCCATAAAAATCCGTCAAGTAGTTTCGGAGTTAATGCACTTCAAAAGGAAAAGTTAAATCTCACAATTATTATTCTATAATTAATTATTTATAAATATTAAATTTAAATTTAAATTTTTATTAAATCAGCAAATTGACTAAATAAAAATAATAATAAAATAGTTTTATTTCTTAATTTACAGAAATTACAATCGCGCTCATGGCGCTGTAATAGGACACTTCATCTTGCGGCTTCAGACCTGGGTCTTTTATCCAGCGCTTGTTCTCTCTTGTTTCTTGACGCCTCATAAAACCTCAAGAAACAAGAGAGAACAAGCGCTGGATAAAAGACCCAGGTCTGAAGCCGCAAGATGAAGTGTCCTATTACAGCGCCATGAGTCAATTGCTA
Source organism: Euborellia annulipes (assembly GCA_023213315.1). Classification (NCBI taxonomy): domain Eukaryota; kingdom Metazoa; phylum Arthropoda; class Insecta; order Dermaptera; family Anisolabididae; genus Euborellia; species Euborellia annulipes. The sequence continues at coordinate 19,044 of JAKCPI010031418.1, read as the reverse complement.
ATTTCTGTAAATTAAGAAATAAAACTATATTATTAATTATTTTTAATTGTGAGATTAACTTTCCTGATTTAATAAACTAATTTGAAATTTAATTTTGGGGTGTTCATTGACTAAATATGAATATTTTAAACTTTATTTACGTTTGAACCCGAAATAATTGTGAGATTTAATTTCATTGTAATCCTTATTCCGTTTCTAATGCATTAACTCGGAAACTACTTGACGGATTTTTATGGGGTTTTTGGCTTTTAATTTATTATTTTTGCTGTAGATTGTTTTTGTTTTGATTGCTTCTAAGGGCGAATAATGAAGGGAGATCTTGTTCAGCACAAAAAAAACTAACATATAGCTAAACAAAAATAACAAAAAGGTTACAAACTCTTTCTCCTGGAAAGGCCTTTTTGCTCAAGGGACGTCTACGAATACGGGCATATAAGCCTAGAGTTTGCATCCTGAAGAAGAGTGTTCGAAACGTTAGCTACAAAATGCTAATCGAGAAGGGAATTCTTTTAATAAACTAAATGTTTTAAATAATAAAAGAGCGTTCGTTCATGTTGAGACAAAAGAGACGACGCTAGGCGTCTGCTGTTACTATTGGCTTGTTACTGGCAAGGGAAAACGCTCTGGTTGCCAGGGCAACGCCAACATGGCCGCTGAGAGAGCGGAGAGCGGAGAGAAAACGACGCCCGTTTTATGTTTTAACTAAATGTCCCAATATATGTGTGTGTGTGTGTGTGTGTGTGTGTGTGTAGGCAGTCAGTTTCTTTTAAGGGGTGTCCATCTGTCTGTCCGTTTTACAGCCAGCAGAGGGAATACGAATAGAGGGTTTAATAAAGAAAAAGAAAAGAAGGCTTTTTGATTTCTGCAAAATTCAAACGCTCTTCCTATATGGACCCTGTTATGCAATGGTGTGTCAAAGACCAAAAAATTCAAAATTGAGTTAAGCACGGAATATTCGTTTCAAATGCTTTAATTAATAGTATTTTTTATGAAATATGTCCTAAAAAAATTTATATTTAATATAAAATTATTTTTACAATATTTCAATGCAGGATTTTCATTTTTGCAATAATGATTTATGTTCCTAACACGTTGTTTTTTATGGTGTTAACAACCAATAAAAACTTTTTTAACCTATAATATTTTATATTGTTTACCTTAAATAAACCAAAATCCTATTTTTTTTTTGAAAAATGAGATATGAATTCGTAGAATTCAAAATTTAATTTTTTGATATTATCCCTGATAATGAAGATGAGGATCAAAGCGATTTCGAAAAGACAACAAAATAAATAATAATATTAAGTCCATTTCATTATTATAACTTTGATTTACTGTTGCCATGTTCACTTCCATTCACAAACAGTACAGTGCGGTGCATTTGATTTTCAAGATGTAAAATTTATAAACATGGGAGAGCCCCCGGGCTTGGTGTAGTTGGTAGCGTGTCTACCTTCTATACCGAACGTCGCGGGCTCGGGCCCCAGGCAGTCCGAAATGGCTTAAATAAGAATGCCTGGACCCCCAATAGGTATATTATTAATTAATAACGGTTCTCGTATAAAGTCTTAGTTCCGGGGTGACCGAGCCGGAGCTCGGTCTTTTTTTTTTATAAAATTGTAAAAAACTAAAAAAAGTACATCAGGAAAGTGCGAATACTCGAAGGGCGCGAATTTGATTTGTATAGAAGAAATAAGAAAATACTTAAAATTTGAAAGAAATATAGCGAGACAATTTGCTCCTCAATGGAAACATCAATAAAAATCTGATGTGTCTGGCGCACAGCACACAACTTTCTCTTACCTTTGGTAATCGAAAGTTGTGTTCTGTGCTTGTCACACCAGATTTTTCGTGTCGACATGTATTTAGTTTCCGCCAATATATATATATATATATTTTTTTTTTTTTAAACATTCACACTTTTTTTCTCATCTCACACTCACACACACACACAGGTCACACACGGTCTTTTTCGGCAACTCAGGCCATTTAAGACTTTAAACGATATCCGTTATTGATAATATACACATTAGGGGTATGACTTTTCGACTTTTTTTTTTTTTTTTAAAGATTTCATGTATCACGACTCAATGAACTTTTGCCTATTAATGACTAAAATGAAGTTTATTCTATTAAAATAAAAAAAAGGTCACGCACAAACAACTTTGAAATTTTAGGTTGACTGGTCGCAGTCTTGTATAAGCCGGTATATAAGGGAGGTGTACAAAGCGGGTAGTTGAGTTTTAATTAACTTTATTTGCTTAATTTGGTGTCAATTATAACTTTCAGAACGCTCTAGAAAATCCCTGGGAGGGGGGGGGTAAGGTACCCTCTTGGAAGGGGTAAGCCGAAATCAAGAATATATATTTTATTTTTTTCTCATAAAGATTTAATGATTCTATTTAAAAAAAGCAAATTGTACTATTTTTTTTATTATTCTAAATAAAAGACAGGCGTTGATCGGCTGCAGCAAATGTTCGAAGAGAAAAGTCACCCCAAAGCAAAGTGTATTAGTTGCCAGCTGGATCGCCTTCTACGTGTTCTCATGTGAGATGAACTCCATAAGTTGACTAAATCACCAAACATCCACTACTTCTTTGTGCAGGATTTGATTAGCCATTATAATAAATTAAAAGGAGCCTTCAGCAACATTAAAACTAAAATTAAGGAAACAGGCGGCTGAAGAGACGACATGAAGTTTCTTTACCACCTCACTCGTGTCTTCCGTCACTTCGCTGAGAGGAATGTAATCTCCTTCGTGAAGTTTCAACAAATTCCAAATATCAGCAATGTACGCTGGACTTCTCTTGCCATCCTAGCCCCTCTTGAGTTTATTATGATGCCTGAAACCCGTAACAGGTTACGTAAAATTTGTCCATTCATTTCTTACTAATGGGCTGATCATTAAATCAGCAGCCAACAATGGTTTCGCGTTGAAGATTTTGATGAACTATCTGCAGCTCTGAATCATTGCTTGAAAACTCACTGAAAAATAGATGAATTTCCAATCAACATTGCCCGAAACAATCAATGTTGTGAGCGTGCGGTGCAATCAAAGATATGGAAGAAGTCTACTAAGACTCCTCCCTCAACAAGGACAACCCCCCACTGAGATTCACCCTCAACAATGACCTCTTGCATTGCAACAAGAAATATCCCAAATTGGAAATAAACTTGCTCGCTGAAGGCGAGCAAAGGGGTCCAGGGGCGCAGCCCCCTGGCTAGGCGGAAAGCCCGCCGAAGGCGGGCTTTGCGACTAGTTCTTAATAAAATCACGAAAAAAAATTTTGAAGGTCATTTTTTGTCAAAAGTTTTAACCACACACACAGATATAATGTTTTTTAATTGAGTCAGGCGGAGGGGGGGGAGGGGAGTTCGAATTCTCTTATCGGTCTAGGTATCCTTCTTATGCAAGAAAGTAAAAATATATGTAAATTTTTATCTTGTAATCCTGAGTTTAAGACAACTCGAGTTCAAATTCAACTCCCATAATTTGAGAAACCCCGATTCTGAGAAAGGAGATGGGAGCCCACCTCAGTATCCTACCCATGAAAGTTACTCCTCAGAGTTACCACAACGTGTCTAATAACTGAAGAGAGTGATCTTTGTTTTAATCTGGAGTTGGGCCAAATACCCCCTAGCCTCCTTCAATTGACATCATTGATCATGGGACCTCAAAACGTGTATTTCCGTAGAAATCTCTGCAGTAAATTTAGTTTTAATTTGGAACCAGTTATTAATGTGTATATATAATTCGCTATGTTCATCAGTCATCAGATACGATCTATTTGTTAAAATTATCAGTTGAAATTTGGAAGAGAAATTTTAATATTACAAAGAAAAAATGTAGGAAATTGGAAGTATTCTATTTTGAAATTTTAAAAGAGAGCATCAGAAGTGGAGAAACTCGAGGTTGCGATCTCAAGCACTCAATGATATTTAATCATGAAATTATATCATTTTGCACCGTCATCATTTGCTCATGTATTCAAGTCAGGATTGACCTTACTGAAGACAATTTGAACAAAATGTTCAAAATTCATTTATACATAAAGGACCAAAATTTCTCTTCGAAAATTTTTCTTGTTTCAAAGATTAATTAAAAATTTTATTCCCACTCTTTTATTCTACTTCCTATGCATTTTAAATCGTTAGATTATCTTTTATTCATTTAGAGTCTATACAATCTAATTTTCTCACTATCTATTTAATTAATAAATAATTTATTATAAAATCACAAGTGGAATTTCTGTTAACGCCATCTAGTGCTCTTTTAAGAAGTTACTCAACCAGAGACTTCATAGCACCGTGAAGAAAAATATTAATATTATGAGAATTCAAACAAAAGTTCTTTTTTAATGCTATATAATAAATCATCACCAGCATTACCCTCCTCTTCTTTGAATGTGCTGTGCCACTGCCTTTACTACAAATGACGACCATGACAATTACAATTTACAATCGAAATGCTTGTCTTACTAATATTTCATAGGTTGTATGAAGTAATATCAATTATTTTTTATATTACCTAGCGATCTCAGAATTTTTTTAATTGTGTGACACCCAAAATTTTTTGAATGAAATACTGTATGAGTAAGAGAAGTATTCTTTTTGTTTGTAAACTAAATTTATTGCAGATATTTCTTCAGAAATACACTTTCTGAGGTCCCACGATCAGAGATGTCATTTAAGGTGTGCGTCTCGAAAAACGGTTAGAACACTATAGACTACCGAGTTACTCAAGGCGGCAAGAGATGGCGTTAGTTTTCCCCATAGGAATACAAGGGACTTTTCCCATTTCATTCTAGAGCTTCCAGCTAATTAATTAAAGGTAGAAAATTAATTATTCCTTAACACAATGATTACTAATTTAATTATCTACAACTTATAGAGCTCCTTTTTTTAAAATATCTTTTATTTAATGCGATTAATCTAAAAAAAAAAATTCATTTTTTCGAAAATCAAAAAAAGGGCTTCTATAAGTTGTAGATATTTTAAATAGCTTAAATTTTAAAAAAAATTTGAAGTCCATAGCTTCAAAATTGTGTCCGCTGGAAACTCCCAAAATTAGCACCCCGAGACGCGCACCTTAAAGTAAAGGCAGCGCAAAGCACATTCAATGAAGGGGAAGGGAATGCTGATAATAATGATTTATTATATTGTAATTAGAATTACAAAAGAAATTGAATGATCATATTATTAATATTATTTTCTTTTCAAAGAAGGGAGGCGGGTCCCTTTTTGGTATCACTAGTGTACTTATTTGTTATTTAAAAAAAATAATATGATTTTGGTAGCTATACGAGTAATATATCGATGATTTTTTTTTTATTTGCCGCCGTGGCGCCACTAAACAAATTTCTTCATTGTGCCGTGAAGTCTCTGGTTGAGTAACTTCATAAAAGGGCAATAGATGGCGTTAACAGAAATTCCACTTGTGATTTTTTATTAAATTATTTATTAATTAAATAGATAGTGAGAAAATTAGATTGTATAGACTCTAAATGAATAAAAGATAATCTAACGATTTAAAATGCATAGGAAGTAGAATAAAAGAGTGGGAATAAAATTTTTAATTAATCTTTGAAACAAGAAAAATTTTCGAAGAGAAATTTTGGTGCTTTATGTATAAATGAATTTTGAACATTTTGTTCAAATTGTTTTCAGTAAGGTCAATCCTGACTTGAATACATGGGCAAATGATGACGGTGCAAAATGATATAATTTCATGATTAAATATCATTGAGTGCTTGAGATCGCAACCTCGAGTTTCTCCACTTCTGATGCTCCCTTTTAAATTACAAAAAAGAATATTTCCAAATTCCAAAATGTGTAAAATTTCACTTTGACGGAGGAAAGAAAAAAAAGCAATCAATTTTTTTAAGTTAGCTATTTAAATAAATGTGAGATTTATATTTTTTGTTAGGTGTCGAACTCGGGATCTTCAGCCTCTCATGGCCATTGGTGTGCTTTCTTGGCACCAGACCACGCGGTTGTAGAGATCTTGGAATCCACCAACAAATTTTCCTCTACTAACAACAAATCCTATGGAGGCCTTTGAATATCTGATCTAATCATGTATTGAAAATTATTTGGGATAACGTGAGAATCTACTTTAAATCTGCTTTTATTTCTTTATGCGTAAAGTAAATTGATAAAGTTTACTGATAATGCTTTAGTTTTTTTATTATTTTATTTAATTTCAGTAGCAATCTATTAAGTATATTATTTGAGTTTAAACTAGGGATTGTTAATTGAAAACGTTTAAAGAATTTAAAATGATCCTATTAGAATTCATTTTGTTTCTTTACCGAGAGTTCATTTCCTTTTCATTAAAATAAGACCAAAAATCATCTATTTAAAGTTTAGCCTCTTATAAGACTATTTATTATTTTAGTGGTACCTTTTATGAAAAATTAATTTCTAACATTAAATAATTTTTTTATAAAAAACTTTTATCTCCTCACCTATACCAAAAATCGATCTCTGAGAAGATGAAACTTGAATATTTGAAAATATCAATTTTTCCAAGAGGTTTATTTTTGTCTGTTAAAATATGTAGCCTATAAGTAGAAAAATTTTACAAATCTGGTGTGACTGGTCGCACAGCACAACTTTGCTCTTGGCTTTGGTAATTAAAAATTGGGTCCTGTGCTTGTCACGCCAGATTTTTTGTGTCAACATATATTTAGTGTCAGTTTGGTACGGTAAATTTGAATCCATGATGTAAAATTTATAAACATAGAAAAATATTTATATTTGCATCCATTTCTCCTATCTTTCCTATGAGGTTCAAAAGTAAAGTGTGCTTCAAAAGATGAAGATGACAAAATGAGAATATAAATTTTAAAGAGCATAAATTGATTTATGAATTTTAAACAAAATTGTTTGAGCGAATTTTGAGAAAATCGAAAAAAACTGAAAAAGTACCGGTACATCAGTAAATACTAGTACTCTTTGGTCGATTTTGTTCAAAAGCTTATTTTCACGCCCTAGGTGGGTGTCTAACTTAAATATAAAATTTCAGCCTCCTAGCTCAATTCCTTCATGCTTTAAATTGAACCCAGACAGACACACACACAGACCATGTGGACAAAACCACTTTTTTGGTTTCAGGGGACCTCAAGACGTGTATATCCAAAAATCTCGACATCGAATTTTTGACATGAATCTAATACTTCCTCTCTCTCTATATATATATAGATAAGAGAAAGTAAAAAAAGTATTTTGTAGACGATGAATTATTCTTATGCAAAATTTTACCTCACTTAAAGCTTGAATGTTGTCTTTTGGGATTTCTGTATATATTAGGATAATAATAAATTGTGCGAAAGGCGGGGATAATATTTCATTGTTAAGATACTTAAAGTTTCCCTTCATTTTGTTATCTTTGAAATTAGATAATATAATGTCTAAATTAATATAATTTGGTATGTTTATTTGTCAAGTGAATCGAATTATTTATTGAATACTAATATCTTAAAGATCTCGAAAACTATTTATCTAAATTAATAGAGATCTTCCTCTTCTGAATTTACAACATTCCTATATTTTTTTTCTTTTTCTGGGATTCGTTAGAGAAAGAAAAGCCCCGGAAGGTCAGCTCAGTAGTCGATTTCCTTGAACTCAACTAAACACTCCTGCCTCTTGTCAAGTTGTTTGAACAATCCTGACCAGAATCTAAAATACCGCCGAGAAATAGAGAGAGAAAAAAATAAATAAATAAACAACACTCCTGAGAAGTTTTAATACAATTTAAGAGACACTGTGTAGTTCACAAAATTGATCAAAAAATTTCATAACTTTGTTCCGGCTAATAGATCTATCTAGTAAAAATTGTCTGTAAATGAATAGAGGAGGTCTCTAAGGCATCTTGACACAAATTGATTAGTATGTGTGCCTGTGATTGTTTTTGCGTCCTCAACGTGAAAGTCTTGGACGACCAACTGTCGCAGTCAGACTAACAAGGTATCCTTTATACTCTGCCAAACATGGATAAACATATTCAAAAAGTTTCAATTATAATACAATGTTTGGCAGACGGCTGAAAATTTCTTCTAGTATTTGTCGGTCAAATCATAAACACAAGGAACGAAACAAGTAGAATAGGGTAGTTGGACAAAACATTTCAATTAATCCCTGATACAAATTTGGTTGGCCGTCAGATGATGAGTTATTGCTTTTTTTTTCCTAACGCAACACGGGAGTTTTTATATACAAAATCTGGTGTGACGCATATCGCACACTTTCTCTTACCTTCTGTAATAGACTTAGAAATTTTACTAACATTCGATTTTTATTGTTATAGATAAACTTTCCATCAGCTCCCACTTTTTTTTTTGGATTCAGGGGACCTCAAAACGTGTATATCCATCAAAATCTCGACATCGAATTTTTCACATGTATTCAATAATTGCTCTCTCTATCGAGCGAGAGAGGCCTTGTATTAATGAGACTGAGAAAAATAACTCACATTTATTTATTTTTGCTCATTAAATAAATTTTATTAATGAAAAGAAGAAATTAATGGCTGAGTGATAATCAACAGGAACAGGTAGATGAAGGCAGCCAGCAAAGAACAAAAACTATATTTAAATAATGTCAACGTTTCGGGAACGCATCACTCCCATCTTCAGGACATAAATTGTTAATGTTGTTTAGATTGATACATGTAGGTCATACAAAATTATAATACAAATTTGCATATACCATTAAATGTATGTTTAATTGTCTATGAGAATTGTAGTAGGTGCCTGGGCTTATTTTATTGTTGAATGGGCCCAAAACATCAGCACTGACCAAGATTAAAAGACTGAAATTTCGATTTGGCCCATTCAACAATAAGCCCAGGCACCTACTACAATTCTCATAGACAATTAAACATACATTTAATGGTATATGCAAATTTGTATTATAATTTTGTATGACCTACATGTATCAATCTCAACAACATTAACAATTTATCGTCCTGAAGATGGGACCGATGCGTTCCCGAAACGTCGATATATTTAAATAAAGTTTTTGTTCTTTGCTGGCTGCTTTCATCTACCTGTTCCTGTTATATTTTATTAATTATTATTTAATTTAAATAAACGTTATCTTAGATCTCATTCACATAGTCACAATGCAAACAAAATTCGTATTTTTTTAAAATGCTTTAAGGAACTATTTGGATATCTACATAAGATATAATTTTACAAATATTTAGATTTTTTATTCATGTAAATTAATACTTTAGAGAGAGAGAGAGAGAAGAAAGTCACTTAAATTTAACATGCTTTTGATAAGTTGTTATAATTAGTTACATTTGGCTTTTGATTAGTTTCCGGGGGTTTTACACATCAATTGCAAAAAGAATAATGCTTTAATTAAATATCTGAATGATAATTACCTGGTGATGATGATTTCGTGAGTATATTGATGAAGAGCGGGAGAGAGAGGAGAGAATTTGGCGCTGAGTTGCTTGCTTCCCCTTTGGCGTCGCCTCACTGGCTGCTCTACAAGCCGGGGGGCGCAGGCGACGGAGGGGAAGACGGTCGCCGCACTGGTGGGAGTGGAGGGGAGGCTGTTGTTAGCCGACTTCAACAATGCTAGGATAAAAATAGAAACCTTTTATTATCTAAAAAAAAATAAAACGTGTTTCTGATGCAAATACAAAACACATGCAAATAAAGAAATAAATTTGAGATATAGAGGGGTAAACTTTGTAATTCTAACAATGGTTGTCATGGTAATAAGATATAAATATTTCTCTATATCAGTGTCTACTTTCATATTACAAATTTTATCTCTCTATATCTCCCAACCGTTCACTTTAGCGTGATTATGAACTAGACCATTTTTTTGTAATTTAATTTCGATTATTTTTGTATATATGAGTTTTTGCGGAATACCGCATAGTTTTCGAGATATTTGCGAAAAACTATTTTCCACCAACTTTACCTGCTAATTCCCGCTAGAGGCCCCGGTACTGGAAGTGCTGACTCTAGACTATCTTCCAACACTAAAACGCATCCTATTCTGAAAATATTAGCCTTCAGAAAACTCTTGCCCATTTTTGTCGCCCAGTGACTGGTCGCACAGCACACAATATTTTTTTTTATTTATTAATTTCTAATTTAAAGGGAAAATTAAATATTACTTTTTAATTTTTGTTCTTATACGTATAAATACATGCCCATAAAACACACAAAATAATGTTAATAAATTTATTAAGGAGTCAAAAAAAAATCCAAGACATAGGCAGCCAAAATTATTTCTTTTATTATTGCCGTTCCAGGCTGACGTTTCGGCCACTGGTCTAGGCCATCTTCAGAGCCGGAGGCGAGAATAAATGAAAATTACAATTTCAGCGACATACATTCGCATGAACGGAGCGCTCATAGGACAACGAAAGAATTTAATAATTTATTAACGAAAATCTCTCAAATTTCATTTTAGAATAAGATATTAGTATTCAATATACCTCGATTCGGACTTAACTAATCATAGTTATATTTAACAAGATTGTATGTTTTTTGTTGGTGACCAAACGCCCCATGTCCCCCGGATATCGAACCCAGGATCTCCAGCCTTTCCGGGGTACCAGGAACCTAGCCAACAAAAAGAAGTATAGTAATAGGCAGAATCATTATATAATATTAAGGAGTGCGGAAAAATATAAATATGGAGTACTCAGTAGCGTAACTAGGTGGGGGCGAAGGGGGCGCTTGCCCCCTCCGCCCCAGGCGCTTTCAAGCCTTTGGCGCCCCTCGATACCGACATAGGCGCCCTAGGGCATCTAAGATATAGTCCAGGAACGCAATTTTATCATATTCTTTCGATTGATTGATTTCTTTAAAATTATATTACAACTTAAAAACGGCCCCTAGTTGAGCTTCGCCCCTCCGCCCTCAAAGGTTAGTTACGCTGGGAGTACTGGATTTAGTTTTAATCCTTTAAATCTCAAAAATCAATAAACTTTGAATGATTATTGCGTTTTTACTCTTAACAAAAAGATAGAGTGGGAGAATGGGCGGCAGGTAGTTTTATGAATGAATGAACGAATGAATGCAAGTGCGAGCATGAGTGAGTGACCCGACTAACGAACGACATGCTCAGTCTATTCTAGGCCATTGGTAGCCAGTTTTGTTTGCTCAATGGGAGAGATGATGATGATGATGAGGAAGAAGAAAAAGAAGAAAAGAAAGTCGTATGATCTGCTCGGACTAATATACGAGGGAGCTACCGAGTGATTGACATTGATCTTAATCGGCCGACTTGACTTAACTTGACTCGCCAAGCCTGAGTCATCCATCTGTTCCTCTTGCCTCCGCCATCTGTTCTCAATCCCCGACAAATTTCATGATACATTATCTTCTATCTTATTTATATCGTTAATGATTATTTGTCATAAACACACCTTTGGAATTGATCAAGAACTTAATTTAGACTTTATAATAAACTCCTTAAATTTTTGAAAGAAATATTTGTTAAGGGGGTTCAGGAGGAAGAAGTTACGCATGTTCTTCCTGTGAAAAGGGCGTTGTGTGTCTTCAAAAGTAAGCAAAAAAAACATCTATTACGAAAATTTGCCAAGAGATGTCAGCATGGTAGCTAATAATTTAATGCATTTGGTTGATTTTCATTGATCTTTTAAGAATGAATACTTTAAAAATGTTATTATATATTATGTATCTTTTATAAAAGCATATAAATATAGGCTGATAGGGGATCGGCTGTTAGACTAGCCTGCCCTCTTTTGCAAGTGTGCTGAACTATATGACATTTAATTTTTAAATAAATCATCTAAGCTTATTTTAAACTTTTCTTAATTAATATGTGAATAATAATAACAATAAATTCATTTTTTAATTAAAAAAAAAAAAAAAAAAAAATTAAAGATTATTGGGACAGAGGGTTTGCTGTATTTGCTTGATAACAAAAAAAAAATTAATTCCCTTAATTTTTTAATAAGCCATTAAAAAAATTATAACTCTCTGTCCCAATGAATATAATTAATTAAAAAAAAAAAAACCTCATTGAAAAATTCCTTATAATAGTCTAGTTTTTTTTTTTTTTTTTTAAGTAAGTTTAGAGGCCGCTCCTACACCCCCTTAAAATTCCACACCAGATTTTGATACCAACAAAAATACAGATTTTTGTATTATATTATTTCTTTTATGTGTTACAGCTGGTGGTGCTGGCCGTGCTGCTGGTGTCGTTGTCCCGGGGAAGGGCTGAACTCCCCGGTGTTCCTGAAGGTGGAGGCCTGGCACATCTGGGCGCAGTACTCCATTTCACCTCTGACCCCGGCACTCTCAAGGTTAGGCATTTCCTTATTCTCTCTATCAACTTGCTTCTTTAAACTTTCTTTTAATGATTTTTCAAGATCTATTTATTTTTTCTCTTAAATCAAAGGTCAGCTCTTCTTTTCGTCATGAATTAAATTTAATGCAGGTCACGGAAGTGTAATGTATGATATTAGAAATTTAATCTGAGACGTAGAATGATTTAAACGAAAATTTTTATAATGAACCCTGTTTATTACGTAAGCAAATTTTTGGCTTTCGGTAGCGATTGCTTACTTAAACATTTCGACCTTTCTTTTTTTAAGTGAATACCCCCCCCTCCTTATTATAACGCTTTTTATTTTTATGTTAACAGACTGTCAGCGATGGTGGTATGCAGTACTATTCAAATATGGGGGCAAATCCTATTGTGCAGCCTAATCCTCCAAGTTCTACAGTGCTGCAGCTTTTTCCAGGACAAATGGGTCCCGTAATAGGATCAAATCCAGCACAACTCGTTATCTCGCCTGGCAGTCAGGTGATTAACAAATGCAATTAATATAAACATTAATTATTAACAAGTAGTAAATATTCTTAATTAAAAACTCTTAGCTTTTTTTGTTGTCTTTATAAGCTTTATTTTTTCTTTTTTAAGTAAATTTTTTTTACTTTTTTAAAACACGACTTCAAAATAATCAAATTCATTCTAGTTACAGTATAAAAAAAATCTGGTGTGACTGGCGCACAGCACACAACTTTCTCTTACCTTCGGTAATCGAAAGTTGTGTTCTGTGCTGTCACACCAGATTTTTGTGTCGACATGTATTTAGTTTCCGACAGTACGGTACATTCGATTTTCAAGATGTAAAATTTATAAGTATGGCAAAAAAATATTTATATTTTGTTACCATGGCAACCATTTCTCCTATCTTTTCTATGGAGAACAAGAGTAAAGTGGTCTTCAGAAGATTTCAATCCCAAAATGAGAATATACATTTTAAAGAGAATCTAAAAAATAATTGATTTTGAATTTAAAAAAAATCGTTGGAGCAAATTTAGAGAAAATCGAAAAAAACTGAAAAAGTACATCAGTAAAGTACTAGTACTCTTTGGTCGATTTTGTTCAAAAGCTTGTGTCACGTCCCATGGGGGTGCCTAACTTAAATATAAAATTTCAACCTCCTAGCTCTTTTCGTTCTTGAGATATTTTGTTCACAGACACACAGACACACACACATACACAGACAGACAGACAGACAGACCATGTCGCGAAAACCACTTTTTGGATTCAGGGGACCTCAAAACGTGAAGATCCATCAAAATCTCGACATCGAATTTTTGACATGAATCCAATACTTTCTCTCTATATATATATTACATATATACATAGGTAAGAGAAAGTAAAAATTAAAGGTACATTTTTGCATGATTACAGATACCAGGAGGGGTGATGGGTTCCTTGCCTTTTGGATCAGCACAGCAGGTTCAGCCAATACTTCCAGGATCACACTATACACAGAACCCTTTAGGAGGAGTGTCAACACCTTCACCCATGTATTCGCCAGCGCCGATGTATTCACCCGAAAGTCATAAACCATTGCCTATGGGATACATCCTGCCTCGAGGTCACGTCGATATTACATACGATTCTCTGAACTCGGCCACCCGAGATCCGCCGATGACATACGCCCCTCTGCATCCTACTTATCAACCCTATCGGGTAACCAGCCCCCCGGGGCATGTTACCTACGGTCCAGCCAAACCTCTCTACCCTTTTAAGAGATATAAGCATCCACATGCTCATTTTCATAAACATTCCCATCCTCTCTATTTGATGCGTCGGCCGAAGCCGGTCAAGCAGTTGATGTACAGCAAACCAATGCCTGTACCCTTCGAAGACCCCCTAGCTAATGGCTATTCAACAATCCAGGGAAATTCTCTTGGGCATTCAGGGCTTACCAAAGCTATCATTCACGATTATCGAGAGCCCCAAATGGTGGCTGATGTTCCTGAACATTTCAATAGAGGATATGCATTTAGATCGCCTTACACGTCAGTAAGTTGTCTAAATTTTTTTCTTTTTGGTATTTTTTAAAATTCAGTTGATTTTTGACATGAATCCAATACTTTCTCTCTCAACCATATATAGGCCTTACACAGGGGGCGGATTAAAGGGGGGGGGGCGGGGGGGGCGATCGCCCCCCCCGAGAAGAAAATTCACAATGTTATAAAAACTAGTAATCTAAAGAAATTATGATTTCCGGGCTTTAATTTCAATTGAATTTGTTACCAATCAATTTAAATAAATAGGAAAAGGGTCTAAATGGCCATAGATACCCACAAAGTCCTTAAATAAAAAAAAATAAAAAAAAAAAAAAACCGCCCCCCCCCGACAAAATTGCATTAATCCGCCACTGGCCTTACATATATACATAAGTAAGAGAAATTAATAATGAGAATTAATTTTCTGAGAGATGAAATAGAGAGCAATTATCCATCTCAAAGTGATAAATTATCTTAACTTTATAATTATCCCCTAAAAAGATAATGTTATTATATTTTTTTACCTTGTATTAATATATTATAAAATAATAATTTTGGTAAATTTTAATTCTAGGCTCTGATGGGACTCCCAATGAAGAATCCATATATATCAAGAGCTGATAATATTGAAGAAACTGAAGAGATTTTAGATGAAAAAATAAAAAATACAACTGAATTAGAAGAAGAAAGTCCAAGTCAAAAAATGCCTGTGATTATTTATAAGGGGGGTGCGACCTCCTGTAAGTGTTTACCAAAAACCGAATGAAAATTTTGAAAAATTAAATTCGCAAGAAGATTCAAACAAAAAACAAGGTAGATACTATAATCCCTCCCCTCATGAGAATTTCCTGTGATTGAACAGGGATGTTTCCCAGCGTTGAACTAGTACAGTGATGCGCTAACTGAGATCCGAAAAAAAATTTATTTGACAATAAAAATAAAAGGCAACTAAATTATACAGCAGGTTTAGTTGGTAGCGTGCTGGCCTTCTATGCAAAGGGTCGCGGGTTTGGATCCCAGGCAGTCCGATGATTTTATTTAAGCCATTTGGATACCAAATGACTTGAATAAATATGCCTGGACTCCCAATATATAATTACTAAAATACTAAGTATCGTGAAAAGTCTTATAAGGCCTAAGTTGCCGAAAAGACGCTATGTATGTGTGTGTGGTGAGTGTGATTGGAAAAAGTGTGTTAAAAAAAAAGAAAAAAAAAGTATTATACAAAATGGAGATTCCGGAATTTGTTTATGCACCACTGGTCAAGGGAATGAAATTTTGACTTTTTAATCTTGTTCTATTTTTATAAATCCATCTAATAGCTTTGTTGAATTTATTGCAGTGACCTCGATGTCGAGAGCGGCTGCTGTGGTGGCAGATCTGACAGCTTCGACAGAAGGCAGTTGGCTACCCATTAACGCCCCCGAGGGTGCTGTGCCCGCCCGAGCCTATCATATCGCACCGCCCAATCTGGCCCCTCATGGATTATACCACAACCACAACGACACCACACCCGGTATGATTGTTCAACAAACTATCCAATTGATATGTAATATTAAGAAGTTTAGATAAACGCCCTATATCGGTCATATTTTTGTGAATCGATGAAAAAAATAACATAAAATTATTACTTTTCAGGGAATTTATTAACTGTTCGACAGACTAATATATAAACCGGTGAGAATTTGCTGTTATAATTTAGGAAAAAGCAAGTACAAGAGCAGCAAAGAAAACAAACTCTTTGTATACCAATTGCCGAAGGAGACGTTTCGGACATTTATTAGTCGATCTTTAGTCCTTATAGGCTTATATCTAACAAAGTTGTCCTTGTTCTAGATGCACAAAAATCCGTGCAGATGTAAATTTTATTAAATAGCAAGAATGATTCTCTAGACCAGAGGTCGACAACCCCCTTTTTTTTTGAAGCCCCCCTCCGAAAATTTTCCCGGCCCTCTAATTTAATTTATTTATTTTAAAATATCTTAATTTAATAATCACCCCAAAAAAAACCCACTCCTCCATCAAGTTTTTAATTCCCTCTGTTTTTAATTAAATTTATTTTTAATTTTGGTAATCATTCCCCCCAGGGGGGCCTCCGAGGGGCGCTGCCTTCCCCTCTTTTGTTATTTGTTGAGAAATTATCCCCGAGTTGTTTAATTTTTTTATATTTTTTTAAAACAAGAAAACGGAAGAGGGACCGAAGGAATGAAATAAGGAGGCCGGGACGTTGTAAAAAATAAAAAAATTAATTCCTTAACCCGGGCCCCTGGGGGGGGGGTGCTAAAAAGATTAGCCTTAATTTGGTTTGAAAATGGTCAAACTGGGAACCGAAACTATATTAGTCTGTAGAGCAACTGTCTATCTAATAAACGAGATTTCAGCCATCATCCATTCTTATAAGAAAGTTTCTCTTCAAAAATTTCATCTACTACATTTGATTAAGTTAAAATTTATTATTACTTACAAAAATCTCGATCTCTTGAAAGTGTTTTCCTCTTTTCAATTTTCCACTCAGATCTCGCAGTCCCACTGCTCACGCCTCAAGTCCTGGAAAATAGAGTTTATTTTTAAATAATTTCTTTTATTTCAGATAAATCCTCAGAGCTCTCTAATCACCGATATAACATTCCACTAGAAGTAGACGATTTTTTTAATGATACCAAAAAAGAAGAAATTGTTTCAGCAGTTGTAAGAGTCAAACAGTAATTTGTTTGTTTTTAATATATTTCTCATTGTGATCAGACTTATCTAGTTTAAAATGTTATTTAATTCATAAGTTGTTAATATATTAATAAACTCAAATATATTTAATTGTATATAATTCATTTATTTATAATATAATAAGTCATATAATAAGGAGCAGGTTTTTTTTACTTTTTTTCTTTTTTTGTTAATAAAAGAATGTGATATATGCATTTTTATAATGAAGTTTTTTAATTATTAAATGTTAAAATAATAAACTTTGTAAAGAGTGAATTACCTGTATTAAAAAAATTTCAAATAAATGTAAATTATAAATAATCGTTAATTGCAATTGTTGTCAAATGATCTATGAGGTTGGAAGAAGATAATAAACTAGATACTAAATCTCGGTCTAAGAATTATTTCTTCTTTTGTCCGAAAGGCTTCCTCTCCAATCCCCTTACTATATCCCCTTCCATTTTAATAAATCTGTATTTATTTGGATATTTATGCATTATTTGTTAAAAAAAAATTATTTTATTTAATATAAATATAGTCAGCCAGAAATAATATTAATTCAAATTTTATATAATATATAAAAAAATGCCCTAGTATGAAAAACAGAGAGATGTTTATATAGAAATACTGATTACCTAGAAATTATGCTAGAATGAACAAAGATATAAAAAAATTCAAAACATCTCTGATACGCTGATATTTAATTATTAAAAAAGTAAAAGAAATCTTTACAAATATAAAAATGCTGAAATATATTATTTAATTTTCCCTGGTTTAAATTACTAGGCTAACTTAATGCCAGATGTCGCTAGTGTTTACTCCAATGATAAATGTTGCTATCTTCAGGGAAATATCAGATCGGATGAAAATTGCAAAATGATATAAACAACTCTGAAACAAATCAAATATAAAATATATATAAACAAGTATTTGTACCATATATGTCTATGATATGAATTTTAATTTTTTATATCAATTTTTTTAAAGTGACGATTTTAGTTTTATTTAATTGAATAAGTGTGAAAAGGAATAAATAAGAAAAATGAAAAAAAGAAAAAGACTGCAGATAAAGCCCGACCTTATAAATTATAAGTATCTTTAGTAATTTTTTTATATTTCTAATTATATAGTATCTAATTTAAATTAACTTTCTTTACAGCCCATCAAATAGTGAGTTTAACAGGGATAAATTTTCTCCGGCAAAGTATTATTGTAAGTAATAAATAAGAATTTTTTTCTATAAAAAACAATTGACATTTAAGGTTAAAAAATCTTTAAAATTAAGAAAAACTTTGTTTTTTTTTCTATTATTATATTATCTAGTTACTCCTTTAACTAATTTATGACATGAGAGAATTATTTGGTTAGACATTTGAACCATAGAATTATAATAAAATTTTTAATTAAAGAAAAGCTTTATTTACCCTACAAACTCATGTGTTTTGAAGAGTGATTTAATAACTCAGATTTACATGCACTTCATAACATAAATTAAAATAAGAATGATAAAAGTTGATCATTCTTTTATTAATTTTTTTTTTCTTCGAACTTTTCATTAACTAAAATATTTATTTCAGGGCTTTGCCGAACTCACAATCGTTCCTACAAAAAGATAACTTAAGGCATATAAAAATAAACGCTAAACAATGCCGTATTTATAGAGTTTTACTAAATGATACACTGGAAGCACCATTTCAATATTTTGACCCATTTTTGGACATATGCCAAGCAGATTCAAATAAATAAATTTCATCTTTCATATATACAGCTATACCGCTATATATATATTTCAGTTGAATAATTTTTTTATAATTTTTCTTCAGGATCATTGGAAACATTTTCGTCTGCTCATCTTGTGGCTGCCCAACAAATTGACCCTGATAACAATTCAGGAGAACTTGTTATTACCATTCCACCAGAAGGAATCAATCTTATTTGCGGAAGGACGATTTCTTCGAATTGGTATTGAATTTTCATTAGAACAGCCCGAAGGCGGTGTTCATTTTGTTATTCCTGAAGGAGAAGGAACTTT
>JAKCPI010031417.1:0-33235 GCA_023213315.1 Euborellia annulipes | reverse complement strand
CACCGTTTGCAGGACAAAAAGATCCTGAAGACGTCGCAATGCCGAAGTCATCCAAGACACCGTTCAATCAGAGGTAGACTTGAATGCTTTTCCTTGACTATTGGATTTATATCAAAGAATATAAATATATTTCCAATCTTGTCTTTAGGGTGCGATTATGTTGGAGCTGCGATAAGCGATAAGAGCAGAGCGTCAATCAGCTTGTTAGTCGTGTTTACGTTGGAGCTGCGATACTAGCAAAGACAAAGCAGGTGTCTAAAAGTTTAAACTGTTTTTAATCGCTATAAATTGGTATTTGCTTCAAGATATTAATAGAAAACGTGAATATTGGTGTGGATGGAGCTGATCGGAGGTGAAGATTTTTTAATATTTGCATAATGTTATAATTGGCAGAGAAGGGTTTTGAACATAACCTCGTATTTTCAAAATATATCTGTCAAAATTCACTATGATTTTAAAATAAATATATTAAGATATATTTTAACTGTTAAATTTATTAATATATTAAATTAAGCCTAAATTAAATTATTAATTTGTTTATTAATTAAATAAACCCATTATTAAAAATATAATATATTATATTAAATATTTTAAATATAATAGATTAAATAAATAGATTTAAAAGTTGATTGAATTGAAGTGGCAGAAAAACGTCAAACAAATAGTAAGTAAATTTATTTATTTTAAATTAAAAAAAAAATACTGTAGATTAATTAACTACAAACAATTTGTTTGTGTTTTTTGTGCCACTTCATTCAATTTTGCCTAGAAAAATACATTATGAAAATTTTTCTTTTTTATTCCCCAATGAGGGCCTAGAAATACTTCACTTATTAAAATGTCTATATCCATCTCCGATCAGAGCGTCGATAAGAGCAAAGAAAATGAATCGGGATCAAAGAACGATTCTCAGCGCAGCTCCAATATAAACAGCTCTATTCAAAAGCATGTTTCTATTTTCTCTGCTATGCTCTTATCGACGCTCTTATCGCTTATCGCAGCTCCAACATAATCGCACCCTAAGGAAAAATAAAAATTATATAAGCCAATATATAGGTTTACATATACACTGGGCCTCAGCGGTTTTTTTTACGGAAAAATGGACTGCACATCAAAATAGGTTGTGAACCGCTGCTCTAGTAATACTTTAACTTTCAAATTATTGGTTTGAACAAAAAAAAATAAAAATTGATCAAAATGATCAGATGAACAGTAATACTTCTCAAGAAGACACACTGGGTGTCCAATGTATCTATACCAATGAATATATTGAATCATATCACCTAGTGTTTGTGAATTTCAAGATTATCAGAATAAATTTAATATATTATTTTGAAAATTATAGAACATTAAAGTCAGCATCAAATGAATATTTAAAATTTATTGGAGTAAAATGGCGTGGAATAAAAGCTCAAAAAGTGGCTATTGATTTTAACGATATACATAAAATGGCTGAGGATTTATTTAGTGAAATTCCTTTTTTGTTGTTTTAAATTAATTTAAGGACTTTTTCGGCAACGGAGGCCATTTAGGTCATGTATTTATTTTTTTCAATTCATTGGTAGCCAATTAAATTGAAATAAATTGTCGCATGAGGCGGGATGTGATGCCTTAGCATTTGACACAGAAAATTATAAAAAAAAAAGTATTTTGAAGAAAAATAAAAATTTTTTTGAATAAATAATTTTTTGAATTGATTTTTACTTTCTCTTACCTCTATATATGTTAATATATAGGGAGAGAAAGTAATGGATTCATGTCAAAGAGATTTTGATGGATATACACGTTTTGAGGTCCCCTGAATCCAAAAAAAGTGGTTTTCGCGACATGGTCTGCCTGTGTGTTCTATTTAAAGCCTGAAGGAATTGAGCTAGGAGGTTGAAATTTTATATTTCAATTAGGCACCCACCTGAGGCGTTAAAATAGCTTTTTATCAGAAGCTAAAGAGTACTAATACTTTACTGATGTAAGCCTATTTTTTTTCGATTATCTCAAAATTCACTCCAACGATTTTGATTAAAATTCTTTTTTTTTTTAGATGCTCTTTAAAATGTATATTCTAATTTTGCCATTGAAATCTTCTGAAGAACACTTTACTCTTGTACTCCATAGGAAAGATAGGAGACATGGTTGCCATGGTAACAAAATATAAACATTTTCCCATGTTTATAGATTTTATTACATTTTGAATTCAAATGTACCGAACTATCGGAGCCTCTCTGTCGACACAAAAATCTGGTGTGACAAGCACAGAACACAACTTTCTGTTGTGTGGTGAGCGACCATCACACCAGATTTGTTTGAATTCAAATGTGCCGTACTATAGGAAACTAAATATAGCCTTCGAGTTTGGTGTAGTTGGTAGCGTGCCTACCTTCTATACCAAACGTCACGGGTTCGGACCTCAGGAAGTCCGATGATTTTATTTAAGTCATTTGGATACCAAATGGTTTAAATAGAAATGCCTGGGCCCCCAATAGATATATTAATAATTAACGGTTATCGTAAAAGTCTTAAATGGCCTAAGTTGCTGAAAAGACTGTGGGAATGGGTGTGTGAGTGTGAATGAGAAAAAAGTGTGAGTGTTTAAAAAAACAAAAAAAAAATATCGACCCAAAAAAATCTGGTGTGACAAAAACAGAACCCAACTTTCGAATATCGCAGGTAAGAGAAAGTATTGTGCTGTGCAACATCACACCAGATTTTTTGTGTAAAGTATTGAAAATACATTTTGATGAATAAGCTATGATATTTAGTTGAGTAGGGCGGGTTCGTAGGGAGCAGGTGTTCTAATTGAGGAGGATTCCCCATTTTCTAAACTTCTAAACTCGCCCCTCTAATGAGAAATTTCTAAGTAATTAAAAACTTTAATTTTTTTTTATATAAAATGGAAAGAGTTTTAATTTTATATGTGAAAACATAAAAAAATAGACGATAGCTTTTAAAATCTTTATGCACACTTTCTTTCTTTCTTTCTTTCCTGAATGAATTTTGAATAGATTGTCGAATTTTATCTCCTAATGGCGCTCTTCAAGTAATAAAGAAACACGTTATTACTCGACATTCAAGTTATTCCAAACAACAACAACAACAACAACATTTTATTCCAATGTGTTTGTCTGTCTGTCCTAAATTGAAATAAAAAAAAAAAAAAAAAACTTATTTCTATTATTTGTATTGCTCTCCTCTTCTTTTAATTGTGAAATAGTTTTTGACTCATGCGTGAGATCCTTTTAACCGTGAGACGCACTCTTGGAGGCCGAAATCTCCAAGCGGAAAAATTGCTCTCTATGAGTCAGTAGACATCTCAAACTTTAATTACAAGCTCCAACATAAATAACACTTGTTAAGTGTGTGATATAATAAATAAATTAGTAAATAAGCCTGACGAAGGTATTGAAATATTAAAGAAACGTTATTGTCATTAATGGCGTTAGAAATATATTTAGTGCGTGTCTTTATTAAAAAACCAGTTGAGAACTCATTTGCATTGTTTATCTATTTGGTGATCAAGACTGGCGGCGCCCTCGGGCTTGGCGTGGTTGTTAGCGCGCCTGCCTTGTATATCAAGGGTCGAGGTTTCGGATCTCAGCCAATCCGATGATTTTGTATCCAAATGGCTTAAATAAGAATGCCTGGACCCCAATATATATATATATATACTCACAAATAACGGTTATCGTTAAAAGTCTTATATGGCCTAAGTTGCCGAAAAGACTGTTTGAATGTGAGTGTGAGTGTGAATGAGAAAAAAGTGTGAATGTTTTTTTATTAAAAAAAAAAAAAAATTAAAATTGTTAAAGCCAATTTTGAGAAAATCGAAAAAAAAACTGAAAAGTATACAAATCCCTAAATGACCGCGAGAGACGAGAGAGGAGACGAGACGAGAGGGCAAAAAAAAAAAAAAAAAAAAAATTAAATTTACCTAAACATTTTGAAAATCTTCTCTTTTAAGTGAGTGTAATATTTATACCATTTGGAATCCAAATGATTTAAATGAATTCATCTGACTTCCTGGGACCCTCGGCTTTCAGTCTCTAAATATTGACATTTGTCAACACCTCTAATCTAAGCTCTCGGCCACGGGGAGGGAATCATATTTTCTTTGATATTGCAAAATAATAGATCAGGAGGGGCGCATATATGGGGGGTCGAGGAGCGCCCCCTCCAGAAATTCCGATGAATTCATTTAAATCATTTGGATTCCAAATCGTCTAAATATTACACTCAATTAAAAGGAAAGATTTTCAAAATGTTTAGGTAAATTTAATTTTTTTTTTTTTTTTTTTGCCATCTCATCTCTTGCGGTCATTTAGCTAAGACTAGACGATAACCATTGTAATTAATATATATATATATATATATGTGGGCATTCCACGCCAACTCGACCACTTCTGAACCCGACCAATTTTGATTTGGCTGAAACTTTGTCATCTTTTTATACCCTATTGAAAACGTGTTTGAGAATTTTTTCAGATTTTACGACCCAGCCAAAAAAAGTTATAGCATTTTCAAAAAACATCCATTTTTTTTTTTAAATAGCCGTAAAACTGTCAAAAATTAACTTATCGAGACGATTTTTTTTTTTGAAATTTTTGTCTTTAAATGTACTTTTCAGAAAAAAATATGACAAAATTTTACAGATTCATCTTGAACGTTTTTTTTGACATTTTCGGAAAAAAACAAAAATTTCGGGATGAATGACACTTTTTTTTTAATTTTTTTTTTTTTATAAAAAACTTTGATTTTTTCTACAAATGCTCTGAAAATTTCAGAGTAGGATTATTTCGCTTTCTATTTTTTTTTTATTTTTGAAAAAAAAAATTTTTTTTTCTCCGCTTATTTATCATGATGGTGCTCTTAAATTCTTCCAGGATTGACTGAGATTCTAGAAAATTGAAGAAAAATAATAATAATAATAATAGAATAGGAAGAATAAATGAGCAAGCAGCTAGTTATATTTCAATTTATTAACAAACCAGGGCCGACGTTTCGGTCATCACTCACTCTCTGTCCATGGTATGATAATAATTAAAATTTGAGGCATGATCATGATTAGTTTAAGTATAATTGTGAATGCCCAATATAACTTGGCGAGGATTGTATGTATTTTCGGACATTAACCTGGCCCTGAAGATGGTCCCATACGTGACCGAAACGTCGGCCCTGGTTTGTTAATAAATTGAAATATAACTAGCTGCTTGCTCATTTATTCTTCCTATTCTAATATCAACACTCAGCTATATACCTCCTTCAAATAATAATAGTTAGGGGTGATGAAAGTCGAGAAAATTCTATTTATCCTGAAAAAATTAGAAATTGGTTGTGTATTCAACTACTGAAGTATTTGAAGCGTCAGGTAAAAGCTTAGAAACATGTGGCGTGCCGGGGAGGCTGCCCTCCCCCAGAAAGCTCCTTGCCCCAAGAAAATAGGAGGGGGGGGGGGCCATGAGACCAGCCATCCTCCGGTGGGCCTGGAAAGCCCCATATTTTCTCTATTTTTCTTGGGGCAAGGAGCTTTCTGGGGAGGGCCAGGCCCCCCGGCACCCCTCTAGTTACGCTCAAGCTTTTACCTGACGCTTCAAATACTTCAGTAGTTGAATACACAACTAATTTCTAATTTTTTCAGGATAAATGGAATTTTCTCGACTCTCATCACCCCTAACTATTATTATTATTATTTTTCTTCAATTTTCTAGAATCTCAGTCAATCCTGGAAGAATTTAAGAGCACCATCATGATAAATAAGCGGAGAAAAAATTTTTTTTTTTTTCAAAAAAAAAAAATAGAAAGCGAAATAATCCCACTCTGAAATTTTCAGAGCATTTGTAGAAAAAATCGAAGTTTTTTATAAAAAAAAAAAAATTAAAAAAAAAGTGTCATTCATCCCGAAATTTTTGTTTTTTTACGAAAATGTCAAAAAAAAACGTTCAAGATGAATCTGTAAAATTTTGTCATATTTATTTCTGAAAAGTACATTTAAAGACAAAAATTTCAAAAAAAAATCGTCTCGATAAGTTAATTTTTGACAGTTTTACGGCTATTTAAAAAAAAAATGGATGTTTTTTGAAAATGCTATAACTTTTTTTTGGCTGGGTCGTAAAATCTGAAAAAATTCTCAAACACGTTTTCAATAGGGTATAAAAAGATGACAAAGTTTCAGCCAAATCAAAATTGGTCGGGTTCAGAAGTGGTCGAGTTGGCGTGGAATGCCCCATATATATTTGGGGTTCAGTCATTTCTATTTAAGGCATCTGGTATCCAAATGGCTTAAATAAAATCATCGGACTGCCTGGGTCCGAACCCGCGACGTATAGGAGGTAGGCACGCTGCCTACTAAGCCAAACTCGGACTCGGGGGCACTCATGTACTTAATTGGAAAGATAGGAGAAAAGGTTGCCAAGGTACCGGTAACAAAATATAAATATTTTCTCATGTTTGTAAATTTTACATGTTGAATTTGTTGAATTTTAATATATCGGTGGAAACAAAATATATGTAGACACAAAAAAATCTTGTGTGAAAGTTCAGAACACAATTTTCACAAGAGAAAAAAAAAAAAAAACTGAAAAAGTACATCAGTAAAGTACTAGTACTTTTTGGCCGATTTTGTTCAAAAGCTTCTTCCTGTCACCTCCCATGCGGGTATGTGACATATATATCAAATTTCAAGCTCCTAACTCTTTTTTGTTCTCGAGATATTTTGTTCACAAACATGACGCAAATGCGAGATGTTTATAAACATTTATGTTTTGTCACATACAACCAACAAAATGTTCTGTCAATTAAACATATGTAAATTACAACATATTAAAATTGTAGCCTTGTAGGAGCAGGTTAAAAAAAATGTTTTCAAAAATTTAAGGGATGATGACGCAACCACGAAGGTACTTTCTTAATTGACTGATAACAAATCATCATTTAAAAAAGTTTCTAGCTTTGTGGGAAATGGATTAGTTAAATGGTTCACAAGCTCTTGTTAGACTATAACCGAAAGGGCAAAGTAAAAAAAAAAAAAATTAACCGAACAGCCCTTAAACAAAAATTTTTTTCTTTCTAATTTAAAATTTTGATTCTTTTTAATTCCTAGCTACTTTGTGGTATGATCAAAACATACTTTTCAAATGAATGTCATAAAAAAAAAAAAATTTTGTTGTGAAACAAATTGTGTTTCCAGGTAAAGTGTAAAAGTAATTCAATGAAAATCCCTTTTATATGTATATATAGA
Source organism: Euborellia annulipes (assembly GCA_023213315.1). Lineage (NCBI taxonomy): Eukaryota > Metazoa > Arthropoda > Insecta > Dermaptera > Anisolabididae > Euborellia > Euborellia annulipes. The sequence continues at coordinate 26,007 of JAKCPI010031417.1, read as the reverse complement.
GAGAGAGAGAGGGAGGGATCATTTAAAAAAAAAAAAAATTCAAATAATTTAAGGTTATTTATTCAATGGAGAGAATCTCGACGCCTGTCTATCAATAAAAGTTCAATTATCGATGGATGCCCTTCAATATTATTAAATCGAATCGAGGGAGATTTTCAAAATTCCCTTCCATATGGATGTTAAAACAATTTATACAATTTAATTTACACATCAGAAAACATTTAAATAACAACAACAACAACAACAAAAAAAGAGGTCGATTTGTTTTTCATCATTTTGAAAACATCTGCTGACGGGGGTGACCCAAAAAAAAGACCTATTGGAATTTAATTTCAATATCTCCCTCAAAAGGAAAAGAAAAATTACATCCCAGTGTATTTATTTTAGTATTCTAATTGTCCTGAAGAAGGATGCGATGGGCGTCCAAAACGTCGATCAAATCTATTTTATTTCGACCTACCATATTTTATACTATATATTCAAATAAGGAGTTTGTGTTTATTTAATATTATTATATATTATTTGGACCCTGTTACGCATTAGTGTGTCAAGCGCCAAAAAAATTCATAATTAAGCACGGAATATTGTTTTAAATGCTATAATTAATAGTATTTTTTATGAAATATACTCAATTCAATTTAATTTAGACAGACGGACGGACATTAGTGAATTATTTGATATTGAATCCTGATAATGAAGATGAGCATCAGTGCAATTTCGAAAAGACAACAAAATAAATAATATTAAGTCGATTTCATTTATTATAACTTTGAATTCCGGTTTCCATGTTATTATTCAAGAATTAATTGATGAGATAATTTTGTTATCACTTTGTGTTTAATTTTAAAATATTAATACTATTTAAAATTGATTAATGTAATTTTGTTAAAGGGTTTCTATGCTACTTGTATTAAATATAACCATAAAAGAACTTTAATAATATCTCCGTTTTAATTTTTGAATTATAAATCTAAAATTATTTTATTAATATAAATAGTGCATAGATTAATTTGCAATCATGTGTCAAGAGACTTTGAAGCATTTTTGCAAATATAATTGGACTTTGAGAATTTTGCAATAATAATTTTTTATATTTTATTGTTTATTCTCTAAATTAGTCGTATTTTTAGAGATAATTTATGAATATCTGCCATAATTACAGTATTTACTTGCACAATTGACAAAAAATGATATATAATCTAATCAAAACAATGTAAATCAGAAAAACTTTAATTTTAATTTTCTCAAATCTCGGTACCTGACGCTTGACACACAATTGCATAACAGGGTCCATTTATCATTTGGACGATGTTAAGCATAAAGGAACCAAGCCCCATTATGATCGAAATTGAGATAAGACCGCCATCTTGTAGAGAAAAAGATCTACCTCTTTATTTAAATAACAACATTATTTTACAGTGCACTTTTTTGTATAAAACAAGAAAAAAATCTGGTGTGACTGGCGCACAGCACACAACTTTCTCTTACCTTCGGTAATCGAAAGTTGTGTTCTGTGCTTGTCACACCAGATTTTTTGTGTCGACATATATTTAGTTCCCGTCAGTACGAAACATATGAATTCAGATGTAAAATTTATAAGTATGGGAAAATATTTATATTTTGTTACCATGGCAACCATTTCTCCTATCTTACCTATGAAATACAAGAGTAAAGGAGTCTTCAGAAGATTTCAATTGCAAAATGAGAATATACATTTTAAAGAGAATCTAAAAATTAATTGATTTTTGAATTTAAAAAAAAATCGTTGGAGCAAATTTTGAGAAAATCGAAAAAAACTGAAAAATTACATCAGTAAAGTAGGCCTATTAGTACTCTGGCCGATTTTGATTAAAAGCTTATTTTTCCGGTCCCGGGGGGTGTTTAACTTAAATATAAAATTTAAACCTCGTAGCTCAATTCCTTCATGCTTAAAATTGAACACACACACACAGAAGGACCATGTCGCGAAAACCACTTTTTTGGATTCAGGGGACCTCAAAACGTGAAGATCCATCAAAATCTCGACATCGAATTTTTGACATGAATCCAATACTTTCTCTCTATATATATATTACATATATACATAGGTAAGAGAAAGTAAAAGTAATTGCAGTTGGTTTTGTTTGACAAGTGTGCGAATGAAATGACCCTTATCTCAGATTTAGGTTAATGGCGCTTGGTTCCTTCATGCATAACATCGTCCATTTGTAGATGGCCCTAAAGAAGATTCTAAAATTTGTGTTTGCCGGGGTGCCTAGCAACAGGGAAGAGCAAAAGCAACTAAAACCCTCTGAAACTTAATTGTAGCCCCCGGGTGTGGCGTAGTAGGTAGCGCGCCTACCTCCTATACCAAACGTCGCGGGTTCGGACCCAGGCAGTCCGATGATTTTATTTAAGCCATTTTGGATACCAGATGGCTTAAATATAAATGCCTGAACCCACAATAGATAATATATATTACAACGGTTATCGTATAAAGTCTTAAATGGCCTAAGTTTTTTTTTTTTTTATAAAAAAACATTCACACTTTTTTCTCATTCACACTCACACTCACACACACATTCACACTGTCTTTTCGGCAGCTCAGGCCATATAAGACATTTACGATATCCTTTATTTATGAATTTATATATATTAGGGTCCAGGCATTTTTATTTAAGCCATCTGGTATCCAGATGGCTTAAATAAAATCATCGGACTGCCTGGGGTCCGAACCCGCGACGTTTGGTATATGAGGTTAGCACGCTAACCTCTACACCACGCCCCGTGGGCGGCCTAAGTTGCCGAAAAGACAGTGTGAATGTGTGTGTGAGTGTGAGTGTGAATGAGAAAAAAGTGTGAATGTTTAAAAAACAAAAAAACAAACTTAATTGTAGTGAATTTGCCCAGTTTTCGGGCCCCAGAGGAGGCATCTCTGGCATTTTAGGCTAGAATGTCTCTTTTCATCGCAAGTGACATCTCGTTATCCAAAAATATGGTCGCTTTATAACCAACTAAACTTAATGACAATTTTGGGATTTTCAGTCGAAATTTCGAAACTTTGAGGTAAAAATTCTTACTATAAGGGTATTTTATGGCTGGTGGAATTTGTATCAGAATTGAAAGTGAAATGAAGCCAAAATTTTTTCTTTAAAAATATACAGTATTTTAACAGCTGACGTTTCGACTTTGGTCAAAGACCTGTTATTGGTCATTATGTACATATATTTTTATGTACATATTTTTTTAATTCAAAATTTAAAATGCATGTACATAATGACCAATAACAGGTCTTTGACCAAAGCCGAAACATCAGCTGTTAAAATACATTTTTAAAGGAAAAATTTTGGCTGCGTTTTCTTCTAACTTTCATTCCTAATTCTTACAGAAGATATTGTCCGATTTGAAAAAAAATTTGTATCTGTAATGTCCATGTGGGTGGGACCCTTTTTGCCGGGTATTACATTTCGCTCAGAAAAAAATGACAAAACGACCCACCCTAGCTATCAATTATTTATAATATTACTAGACGCAAAGCCCCGCCTTCGGCGGGGCTTACGCCTAGTCAGGGGGCTGCGCCCCCTGGACCCCCCTTTGCTCGCCTTCATTGAAAATTGTGGATTTCTATAAAACATATACATATATACATACCGGTACATACAAACATTTTTCCCTTTTCATTTTTATATATAGAGATTATTTTAACGGTTAATTATTCATGAACTTAAGATTTTTTGTGAATCATATCCTTTCCGGGACTCCTCCCGGTACACAGACAAAAAATTTACGCCGATAATAATAATTTTAGAATTCAAAATGTAAATAAATAAAGAAAATCGTAAACATGGGTAAATATTTATATTTTGTTACCATGGCAACCCTTTCTCGTAATTTTTATTTTTTTCTTATTTTAACGGTTAATTACTCATTAACTTATTGTTATTTGTGAAACAAAACCTGTCCGGGATTCTCACAAACATACACAGAAAATTTCATCATAATTGGTTCAGTCGTATAGGAGGAGTTCAGTCACATACACACGTACAGAAGAATTTTATATATAAAGAAAAAGAAGATAATCACCGGGGATCTTCAGGAGTGATATTATTTCTCCAATGTTTTTTGGGAACCCTTCAAAGGCCTGTAAGGCACTTGTTATTGAATGCGTGCATTTAGGAGGTTTCTGGTTGAGCCCGCCTGAGCTCTTGAATTTTAAAAGTTAAAAAGATCAAATTCTCTTTAAATTCATCATAGAACAAAAGGAGACTAATCTTTATTTTTTATTAGCATTTTAACATACGTGCATCACTCCGTTAAATAGAACAACATTTCATTCTATTCTATCATCAACAGTTTGTGTTTTGTTTTGTTTTTTCCTCCAGGAATCATCAGCCGGAAACGATCAGAAAAAAAAGACTCCAGGATAATTGTATTTTTTTTTTTTTTTTAAAGACTATTCATTACGTTCGTACTTTCTAATTGAAATTTTGACATGATTTTAATGACGTGGAGGGAGGATTCGACTCATCCCTTCCGCTTCTAAAAGACATCCAATCTAAAAAATTCATATCCCAAGATTAGTAAACTTTCTTCTTTATAATTAAATTCTCCAATGACTTTTATGAATTTCAACTTTACAATTGCCAAAAAATTTTTTTCCAAATGCTGGCTGTAGATTTTTAATAGATAAAAAGATATTCTTGTAACAGGCCCATCAAAGCCTTGTCTAGACTGGAGATTCCGGGTTCACTTCACTTGATCTATCAACAAAAAAAATATCTCATAGACGACGTTTGAGTGTAAAAAAATTGTTAGAAAAATATAAATTTTAGATATTTCATTTTTTGTTTTTCGCCATGGCTATTTATCATAAAGTTTTGATGTAACTAAGCACATCTCTCATCTTCATTAATTATTATTTATTTATGAAAATATTAAAATAATTCAATCGTGATATGTCCCGATGTCTGACCTAAAAAAAAAAAAAAATTGAATTAGCCTTGGCTTTAATCAAATAATTATGAAGATTTTAAGATAATGTTTTATCATTATTTATTAATATATACCTTTAATGTCAAAAAATTGATCCTTTTCTCTCTTCTTTAGTTTTTCACACTCACCCTCACACTAATTATAAATAAACACGAAAAGAATTATTTTAATTTACTACAAAAAAATTAGGTGTTAGCTGTGTCTTCTACACAGCCGGTGGCTTTTTAACGTGACAAAGTCTTTTGCTTGATTTCAAAAAAAAATTTTTTTTCCTTACCTATATCTTTATATATATAATTCTTCTGTACGTGTGTATGTGACTGAACTCCTCCTAAACGACTGAACCAATTATGATGAAATTTTCTGTGTATGTTTGTGAGAATCCCGGACCGGTTTTGTTTCACAAATAACAATAAGTTAATGAGTAATTAACCGTTAAAATAAGAAAAAAATAAAAATTAGAAGAAAGGGTTGCCATGGTAAGAAAATATAAATATTTACCCATGTTTACGATTTTTTTATTTATTTACATTTTGAATTCTAAAATATCGGCGTTAATTTTTTGTCTGTGTACCGGGAGAGTCCCGGAAAGGATATTATTCACAAAAAATCTTAAGTTCACGAATAATTAACCGTTAAAATAATCTCTATATATAAAAATGAAAAGGGAAAATGTATGTACCGGTATGTATATGAGTAGGCGAGCAAGGGGGGTCCAGGGGGCGCAGCCCCTGGCCTAGACGGAAAGCCCCGCCGAAGGCGGGGCTTTGCGTCTAGTTTAAATATAAAGAGAGAAGTATTGTTTTTATTTTTTTTTTACTAGTAGTTTGTTTTCATAAATAAACATGTTCAAACATTTTCATTGAAACAATATATGACAGGTGTGGCCAAACTTTTATCCATTAAGGACGACATATGCTTAAAAAATGAGGTTTTTCGAAAAAAAAAATTAATTTTGGAGTTAATTACTCAGGATTTTTTTATTTATTCTATTAGAGGTTTTCTTTCTGCACCAAATGACATCTCATTTAGTCTGATCTGATTAGTCGTTCGGAATCTACAGGGGTTTAAAATTTCGAAAAACGAAATCCCGCCGAGTGCTCTCATGCGGTAAAATGACCTCATATCAAAAAAAAGAAAAAAAGCCCTGGGGGTATTGAACCACTCTTTCTAAAACTATATTTAGATAAGAAATTATATATAATATTTAAGATATTATATATATCGCGTATATGAGCCGCGAAATTTATACAATTAAATATTTATTAATTCATATATCCGAAAAAATAAGGGTGCCGCCGGGAGTCGAACCACGGATCCTCCGATTGGTACTCAGAGTGCCCTAACCACTAGACCACAGCACGACATTCGGATATATGAAGTTCACTTATGAACTCACTTGGAAAGCAAATTTAGTCATCAGGAGAAATGGACCCATGAACGGTGCCACAAATTTATCCCTCGACCAGGATTGCACCTGGTCGAGGGATAAATTTGTGGCACCGTTCATGGGTCCATTTCTCCTGATGACTAAATTTGCTTTCCAAGTGAGTTCATAAGTGAACTTCATATATCCGAATGTCGTGCTGTGGTCTAGTGGTTAGGGCACTCTGAGTACCAATCGGAGGATCCGTGGTTCGACTCCCGGCGGCACACCCTTATTTTTTCGGATATATGAATTAATAAATATTTAATACTATATTTAGATTTAATGTAGCTTTTATGGTCAAGTCGCTATGCGTTGCACAATTAGAGCTATTTTTCGATATTTTTTTGCCTAAAAAATGAGGTTTTTCGAGAAAAAACCAATTTTGGAGTTAATTACTCGGGATTTTTTTATTTATTCTATTAGAGGTTTTCTTTCTGCACCAAATGACATCTCATTTAGTCTTATCTGATTAGCCATTCAGAATCTACAGGGGTTTAAACTTTCAAATTTTAATTTACCGCAGCGCGGTAAAATAAAATGATAGGAAAAAAATAAATGGTGAAATCTTTAGCTGAAAACTCATTCTTTCTAACCGTATATTTCTCATAATTATACCTCTTAAGACAGAGGAGTTATCCAAGCCAATAAACTTTTTCGTGCATGCCCCTCTAACATGCCACTATAGACACATGATTTGTAAGACGTTGTCACGTCAAAAAGAAGTGGTTGTAGTAAAGGAAAATAAAGAAAAAAATCTGGTGTGATTGGCGCACAGCACACAACTTTCTCTTACCTTCGGTAATCGAAAGTTGTGTTCTGTGCTTGTCACACCAGATTTTTTGTGTCGACATATATTTAGTTTCCGACAGTACGGAACATTTGAATTCAGATGTAAAATTTATAAGTATGGGAAAATATTTATATTTTGTTACCATGGCAACCATTTCTCCTATCTTCCCTATGAAATACAAGAGTAAAGTGGTCTTCAGAAAATTTCAATCACAAAATGAGAATATACATTTTAAAGAGCATCTAAAAAATAATTGATTTTTGAATTTTAATCAAAATCGTTAGAGCGAATTTTGAGAAAATCGAAAAAAACTGAAAAAGTACATCAGTAAAGTACTAGTATTCTTTGGCCGATTTTGATTAAAAGCTTATTTTTCCGGTCCCGGGGGATGTTTAACTTAAATATAAAATTTCAGCCTCATAGCTCAATTCCTTCATGCTTAAAAGTGAACACAGACACACAGACAGACAGACCATGTCGCGAAAACCACTTTTTTGGATTCAGGGGACCTCAAAACGTGAAGATCCATCAAAATCTCGACATCGAATTTTTGACATGAATCCAATACTTACTCTCTATATATATATTACATATATACATAGGTAAGAGAAAGTAAAAACAGCAAGACAGTTTGAGTTTGCCTTGCTTGTTTAGTAGAAATAAACCGAAAACTGGGAGTCTGAAGAAATCGCATAGCGAAGATTTTTGGATTACGAGCAAACGAGTGCGGGGGCAAAAAATCCTGAAAGAGCCCGAACTGCCTAGCCTAGCACAAAATACGAAGACAATAGAGTAGAGTGTGTGTGACCCCGTCTCCACCATCAGATCGGTGGAGCCCTCGGGTCTCTAAGCCTCAAGGATTGCAATTTGGAGCCTCCAGGCTATTCCTGGAGAAACGGCAACCCTTCATGACTCACTTTACTCGTAGAGCCATCTCAAACCCGCCATCAAAGATACAAAAACTTATCAGACTCCCGTATACGTCATCAAAAGACGTCTTTTACGCAAAACACAAGAACCTGGGCTTCGATCTTTCTATCAGATCTGACCGCATCTCCTTATGAACCGTTTATGGAAGAAATCAACGAGAAGATCTTTCATTTTACATCTCCTAAATTAACAACAAATCAAGGAATCCTAACAAAAAACGAACTAGCTAAGGATTAGAGAAGAAACACTTGGAGCTAATAACAACGACAACAACAATAACAAAAGCCTAAAATGAAAGAGATCCTCGTTGATTTCTCCACTATTAGATTCACGATGAGTAGCTGGAGGTTCTAAAATAAATAAAATCCCTTCTTTCCATCTTTGAGAAATTTTCTTGTTGTTGTAGTTGTCTATAAATTAAAATGTTTATACTCATTTTGCCCTCAAAATTGTTTGGACCACACTTTACTTGTGCTTCTTAGGAAAGATAGGAGAAATGGTTGTCATGGTAACAAAATATAAATATTTTTATGTGCTTATAAATTTTACAAATTGAATTGCCCACGGGCTTGGTGTAGAGGTTAGCGTGCTAACCTCGTATACTAAAAGTCGTGGATTCGGAGGCAGTCCGATTTTATTTAAACCATCTGGATACCAAACGACTTAAATAAGAATGCCTGAACCCCCATATATATAATTATTAATATAACTGATATCGTAAGTCTTATATGGCCTAAGTTGCCGAAAAGACTGTGTAAATGAGAAAAAAGTGTGTGTGTTTAAAAAAAAGCCCTCGGGGCTTGGTGTAGAGGTTAGCGTGCTAACCTCGTATACTATCAATAACGGATATCGACAAAGTCTTAAATGGCCTAAGTTGCCGAAAAGACAGTGTGAATGTGTGTGTGAGTGTGAGTGTGAATGAGAAAAAAGTGTGAGTGTTAAAAAAAAAAAAAAAAAACTTGAATTCTAATATATGAGCGGAAACTAAATATATGTCGACACCAAAAATCTGGTGTGACAAGCAAAGAACACAACTTTCGATTATCGAAGGTAATGGTTGTGTGTTGCGCGACCAGTCACACTAGATTTTTTTCAGAAAGAGAATTAACTTAAACCAAAACCGAAAAGCTAAATAGTAAATATCACTAAATCTATAGGTTTTACCGAAAAAAAGGTTATGATAAAACTTCAAGAAAATTAAATTTGTTCAAGATCGGGTCTCAGGGGGATGGGGGGGGGGATAATCTGGTGTGAATGGTCGTACAGCACACAATTTTTTCTTACTTTCGGTAATTCAAAGATGCATTCTGTACTTGATTACCAGAATATACTGTATATACAAATCAAATTTTTAAGTATTAATTTTTAAAATTTTATATTAAAAATAAAATTTAATTTCCAAAAAAAAATATCGGAGGAGGGGGGGGGTGATAATTACCTCCTTTACCCAACCCCCCTCATCCCCACTTGTATTTGCCCTTGAAATCGCGATGAAATGAGTTAATAATCAGCTTTCTACGACACTTGGCTTTCATTTAATGAAGTGAAAACTTCCGAATTTTTACATGAATTTTCAAAATTTTAACCTCGATGAGGTACGGGTTAATGTTACCCAAATTAGCTAAAACTTTGCTATTATCTCAGGATTTGCAGGGAATTTGCAGCCAGCAGATTAAATAAAAGAATATTTTATTTTTATTTGCCGACGTTTCGGTGTCTAATCACGACCTTCATCAGGACAAATATTGTCAATTTTACACGATCTTAATTGACAATATTTGTCCTAATGAATGGTCGTGATTGGCGACCGAAACGTCGGCAAATAAAAATTAAATAAAAGATTTTTTTATTTAATCTCCTGGCTGCAAAGTCCCTGCGAATCCTGAATAAATCTCCACAGCCATAAAACATCAATTTGCTATTATCATTTTCTAGCCAAAAGGCAACTTTTAGGAGGGTCGTATGTCTATCTACATTCCTCACAAATAATTATTAAATAGTAAGGAAGAAAGAAAAGAGCGATTGCAGCTAATTTTATTTCGTTTATTTATCGCTCCAAGCCGACGTTTCGGTCAGATATACGACCATCATCAGGGCTGAAGCGTGTCAACAAAAATCCTCAAAATGTCGAATGGCACAATCGTAAATGGCAAAAATATTTTATACGATTGTGCCATTCGACATTTTGAGGATTTTTGTTGACACGCTTCAGCCCTGATGATGGTCGTAAATCTGACCGAAACGTCGGCTTGCAGCGATAAATAAACGAATTAAAATTAGCTGCAATCGCTCTTTTCTTTCTTCCTTACTACAAGATCTACTCAGCTATCCACCTCACTCTAATTATTAAATATACAATAAACTTTTCAAAACGAATGAGTGATGAGCTCTCACTTCATATATTTTGTTTAAGCAAATCATTAAAAATATTTTATTTTTTTATAACTACGAGTGAATAATTGAAACTGGTAACATTAAGAAATGGATTGTCTCCCCTAAATGTGAAGAAATTAATTAATAAGTTGAAAATACGAAAATCTCCTATTTGAGACAGACAGTTTCGGAAAGGAAGGACCCTGATGGCAGTCAAAGCCAAGACGAAGAAGGTGGCGTTAATTTGGCGACAGTGCATTTGGAGGCGGGCTGACTCAAGGTTGCATCGAGAAGCAGCATGCAACAACAACAACAACAACAAAACTCCCATTCAACTAGCAGAGCAGAAACACCAAAACAGCTCAATTGTGTCAAGTCATGCAATGTCAATGGCAATTCTCTCTCTCTCTCTCTCTCTCCCAAAAATTAAATTAGGTCATTGATGATAAAACAAAAACTAATCTCTCTTTGACAAATTTCAATTCAAACGTTTAACAACTCCTTATCACAATTTAATAATAATGTATAGAAAGGGGTTATCAAAGTCATTTAGGGGAAGAAAAGAAGGGGGGGAGTGGGGGGATGCAATTTTGTGTCATCTATGCCTTCATCCAAAAATATTAAAGCCTTGAGTTACAGGGGCGCCGGAACGAATTTGAATCAGGGGGGGGGGCAAAATTTTTTTTTTAGAAAATTAAAATAATTTAAATTCTTCAAATAGTATAAAACAAAAACAAATCTACTATAAAGCTTTAAAAATTTTAAATAAAATCACAATTTTAATAAAAATAAAATTTTAAAAAATTTGCTAGTGATTTTATCAAAAATATTTTAAATAGGATATGGAAATGCAGGCAGCCAAAATGAAAAAACACTCTCGATACTCTGTGAACGTTCAGACGTTTCGGGTAAAATTTATTCACCCATCTTCAGTGAACACTAAAAATAGAATACATATATAGCGTATTGATTTCAAAAAAGATGACAATTTTAGTATTTTATAAGACTTACGTTCTAGTGAGAGAGAGTTAAGTCTATATAATGATACATAGATGACATTATTTATTCTATGTATTCTATTTAGATGATATGATGATATATACAGGTATTAAAAATTTTTTTTCTTATAATATTTAAAAACGTTGTTTTTATAGTTAAAGATACAATCAAATAATGAGGGAAGCCAAATAATTTCCTCTTAATATATAAATTTACATTTGTATTAGTTTCTATTTTTATAAAGATTATCTTTTAATAACAAATTGGAATATTTTATTTTAACTAAGTCAAGTGAATAAAATTTAACATTTTTAAATGAATTTTATAAAAACTCTATTGATAATTTTAATTTTTTGTGGGGCCGAAAGCAATGTGCACACTTATTTGCTTGGATAAGTTCAAGAGTTAAAAAAATTAAATTTATTATAATAAGAAAATTGTTTATGTAAAGATAACATTTCGGTTTTTAAAAGTACCATGGTCACGCTCTCACCCCGCCAAGAGTCCATCATAAATTATACTTAGATACTGACAGTCGGTTTGGTTATTAATAGCCCTATCGCCAAAGTACTTAATACAGCATTTTTCGGCTATTAGCCTTTTGTCAAGATTAGATTCTGTCATGAGTATTACAGCTTTTTCCAAATCAAATGTGTGCCCCAGTGTTATAGCATGCTGACTTAACGCTGTGCTAGTTTTTTTGTTACGGACACTAAGCCCATGTTCATATATGCGTTGTTTGAGTTTTCGTCCAGTCTGTCCAATATACCAACTCTTAGATTGGGGACAATCTGTGCATTCAATCGCATACACCACATTGGCCCTATCGTCTTTCTTATTTTTGTCTTTATTGTCATATAGAAACTGTAGTCTATTAATAGGTTTTAAGGCAATGTTAATGTCATAGATTTTAAATAGTTTTTTAATTCTAGGCTATAGGCCTATTTATACTATTTGAAGGAAATAAACATTTTTAATTTTCTTCTTTTAATTCAATATAAAAAATTTTTAGAAATTAGAAATACAATAGGGTCTATATAAAATATTTTGGAAAAAAATGAATTTCTTACTCTTTTAAATTTTTTCTTTCTCTTACCTATGTATATATGTAATATATATATAGAGAGAAAGTATTGGATTCATGTCAAAAATTCGATGTCGAGATTTTGATGGATCTTCACGTTTTGAGGTCCCCTGAATCCAAAAAAGTGGTTTTCGCGACATGGTCTGTGTGTGTGTGTGTGGGTGTGTGTGTGTGTGTGTGTGTGTGTGTTCAATTTTAAGCATGAAGGAATTGAGCTACGAGATTGAAATTTTATATTTAAGTTAAACACCCCCCGGGACCGGTAAAATAAGCTTTTAATCAAAATCGGCCAAAGAGTACTAGTACTTTACTGATGTACTTTTTCAGTTTTTTTCGATTTTCTCAAAATTCGCTCTAACGATTTTGATTAAAATTCAAAAATCAATTATTTTTTAGATGCTCTTTCAAATGTATATTCTCGTTTTGCCCTCAAAATTGTTTGAAGCACACTTTACTCTTGTGCTTCATAGGAAAGATAGGAGAAATGGTTGCCATGGTAACAAAATATAAATATTTTCCCATACTTATAAATTTTACATCTGAATTCAAATATTCCCTACTGCCGGGAACTAAATACATGTCGACACAAAAAATCTGGTGTGACAAGCACAGAACACAACTTTCGATTACCGAAGGTAAGAGAAAGTTGTGTGCTGTGCGCCAGTCACACCAGATTTTTTTTTTATTTCAAGTAAAAAAAAAAAATTTTTTAATTATTTTTTCCTTAATCAAATATTATATAAATTAACTATAATATATACTGTCGATATATGTTTTAACTCCTGTAATAGAAAATAATTGTTTCAGTCTTTGATCTAATTGAAATATTTATAAATTTAAAATTATGAATATTTTAAGATTATTAAAAGTGTATTTACCTTTTTTTAAGCTTGTGTTATTGGTTTCTTTTCATTTCTTCTTTTATATTTTCACAATTTAAATTGATTCACACAAAAAATAAAAATTAATAGTTTCCATTTACTATAGAAAAAGTAAATGAAAATATTAATAAAAATAACAAGAAGAATTTGAAAATTTTATATATTTTTAACCCCGTCTCCACCATCAGATCAGTGGAGCCCTCGGGTTTCTAGCCTCAAGGATTGCAATTTTGAGCCTCCAGGCTATTTCTGGAGAAATGACAATCCTTCCCTGACTCACTTACCAAGAGCCATCTCAAACTCATCCTTAAAGATACAAAAACATATCAAACTCCCGAATGCGTCAACAAAAGACTTCTTTTCGCAAAAGCACAAAACACTTGAGAACCTGGGCCTTATCAGATCTGACAGCATCTCCTTATGAATTGTTCATGGTATAAAACAACGAGAATATCTTTCATTTTAGCTTTTTGGCAAATCCTAAATTAAAAACAAATCAAGAGATCCAAACAAAGCGAACTAGCTCAAGATTAGTGGACACCTATAGATAAACACAACAACAACACAACGAATCTTTAACACAGGCTTAAAATGAAAGATATTCTCGTTTCACGAGAAGAAGCTGCAAGCTAAAAAATCCCGTTGGTATAACTCACCCTTTTTCTCCCCAAACCAGGCAAAAATTACCTTTGCTGCCGATGCTGCCTTTGCTGCCGATGCTGCCTTTCTGCCGATGGTGCCTTTGCCTGTCGAAGTTCTCAAATTCTGAAAAAAAAAAAAAAAAAAAAAAAATTAGAAACAGATATTAAATTTATGAATTTGTATGTTTATGTGATTATGCAGAGTAGAAGCCTAAAATATTCACCTTCAGGAGGAGTTGAAGGTCATTCGACGGATTCCTTTTTCAATTCAGCTTATTCCAGTTGCAGTGGTCAAATCTGCAAAAAGGATATCTTTAAGAATCTGTCTCACTTATCAAAAGGTAACAATGATGCCAAGATCAACATACCTGTTCCTCAAGTTGATTTTTCTTTAAAGGGCCTCCACATCTCCCCTTACAGCCCTCCCTAGCCTCCAAAAGTGTTCTTGGGCAAATCATGATGTTTATGGCTGATTGTAGAGTTTGATTGATGCAAGATGATTTTCATTAAGATATTGAGGATCAAAATTAGTAATAAATTTGCCCAATTCTTATATTGCTATCAAGTTTAGCAGAACGAAGCAATAGTTAGAGTCTATTCATAGAATCCAAATATTCATTTTTATTTCTAAACAAGTTCATTGATGTTGATATTTGAATATAATTTTTCTTAATTATTTCACTTTATTAGAGGGAATAATAAGGCGACATGATATAGTGAAAATTGAGCGAATATTTTCTTATTTTGTTTGGTTATTCTTTTTGATGTGTCACCTAAAAAAAAAATAAATTTAAAAATTAATATCGAGAAATTAGCGTGATTAAAAAAAAAATTAATATGCCTACTTAAGATTTGATATTTTATTTTATTTAACAAAATTAAAATATATTTATTTATTTGAGTTGACGTTTTAGATCCGATTTATCAGTCACTTGTTTTCTTGTTATGCTTTTCTATTTATTTTATCTTGAAATTTTCATGCCACCGCGGCATTAAGAATGATGAGAAATAATATTTCTAAATTTTTATTATAATGATGCCGAGCTTGACTAAAAAAAAAGAAAAGAATATTTTTCTTAATCTTAGAATAATTATTTTTAATGGATTTGATTAAATATTTACGTACTGAAGAATTCACTTGGTTGCATTCGAAGAACGCCGAAGTGCAGCCCCCACTCCCAACCACCCATCTGAAACAAAGGAGAAAATTATAAATATTAAATAAATATTATTATTATTAAAAGTGGAATTTGAAAAAAATTTTGAGAGAATTGAAAAATGAAATATACCAGGTATAACAATTGGTTAATCGTATTGTCAATAATATTTCATAAATAATAAGGTGTTTTTTCAAATTCCTTTTATAGATATTAAAAATTAGTTACCTTGAAGAAGTACTCGCAGAAACCCAAGTCTTCTGTCTTCAAAATCTAACCTACACCCAATCCCCTCTGTGGCTCAGTTGGCCACCTAACTCTTCAGTGGAGAGCCTCTTCTTTCTTGAGACGATCGCGAAACACGAACACTCCCGATAGACAGGTAAGTCTATATTTCAAATAAGTTATCGATAACGGAACGGTGAAACGCGCCCACACCCAAGTAAAGTTGAAGAAGAAATGAAAATAGAAAAAACGGTGTTAGGATGCGAATCCCGGTAAGTACAAGACCGGAGTCAAGGACCTGAATGCCTCAGTAAGAGTATGGTGAGGGTCGGAATGTATAAAAAAGCTAAACAACACCTATCCTATCCAAAGAGCGCACCACTCCGCCTCTAACCTACCCTCTACTAAAACATTCAGGCCAAGAATCCAGTGGACGACCGGTTTTCGATTGAAAGATTTAGATAATCTTTCTTGCAAAAAACGCGTTAATAGAGAATCCTCCTTTTTCTCCTGAACATCAGTCAATTAGGGAATAGACATTCTTTTCTGGAAGTCCCTATCCTAATCACCTAACGTTGCAGTGCCCCAATCACTGCCGTCCTATTGGGAAACAATGGGGAAAGAATAACGACACCTATGCCAGTATAAGAACATCATTCCCCAATCGAAAAACATTCAGTTGATACTCAGAGGATCCTGAGGCCTAGACCCCCCTCTCCCCCTCCAAAAAAATGAAAGCGTGAGCGCAGAAATGTTTTATCTCCCCCTAGTTTCTATATAATGTAGTATAACTAACTTAAAGGATTATGTGTATTTAACATTTAAATTAAGCTGAAAAAGAAAAAAGATAGAAAGAGATGAAGAGATACCCCAATACACATATCCTTCCTATGACTGATAAACCTAAAAGCTAAACACTTTGTTTTGTCTCATGAAGATGATGTCCCACGGTGGATGTTTTAATTTGCATTCGTAATAGAATACAAATTTTACAAGACCCTACTTACATACACATCCATTGTTATCCCACGATGTCTTCAATCGATGAATTGGGGCTCTGAAAAAAATGGTTAAATTAGGGATCCTGGAATGGAGAAAGAAAATATTAATACATCCTATTTTTATTTTTTAATCTATCTAAAATAAGTTATTGAAGTCGAATCAAAAAGAAAAAGAAATTTTGAAAAAACCTAAATATATCTAGCTCTGCGCCCCGCTAATAAAAATATACAAGCCTTAGTTGTACTGCAGGTGCTGGAAGCGCAGTTTGAGCCCTGAAGACAGGAGCAGCTAGCAGGTTCGCATGAGACGTGAAGGCTGGCGATGACTCTTCTTACACTGTTTGCCATCTGAAAAATAAAAAAATAATATAATAAATAAATTTATTCTATTTAAGGTATATTTTTCAAGAGAGTTAGGGTAGTAGCAAGGGCGTCCGCAGGATTTTTGCAGGGGGGGGGGGCAAGTCACTTCCAGATAAGTTAAAAAAAACGTACTTTGATATTAATAATGTTATACATCTCTTAGTATTTAAAGCTTTCTCACCGCGGCAAGGTGGATGTATATTGTAAAAGGATTTTTTGTATTTTTTTTTTTGTTTTATACATTTTTAACTTTGCCCATCAACCGTAGGTTGGACAGGTAAAGTTAATGTAATCGTAAAAAAAATCGAAATTTTTCTGAAGCTGCCAAAATGCGTTTTGAGGTCCCCTGAATCCATTTAAGTAGTTTTTGGAATGATGTCTGTGTGTCTGTCTGTGTGTATGTCTGTGGTAATTTTTTTCTTCAACGAAATCTCAAAAACTATTCATTCAATTGTTTTGAAATTTTGCACCCATAAACTAGGGGTAGAGGCCAAGAACTGAAAAGCTTTTGGTAAACATCGGACCATTAGGGGGGGCTCTAGAGGGGGGCCAATATTTTTTTCTTACATAACCTATAATTTTTAACTTCGCCTGTAATGTAATGTAAATATATAGAGTGTTACATAAATAATGAACTAAATTTTTAAATTATCAAGTCAGTATTCATTCAAACCTAAATGTATAGGCATAAAATTGGGATGACTTAACTTGTTGAAATTGTAAAGAAAAAATTTAATTTCTAACAATAAAATTTAATAAAAAAAATTCTATCATATATTGATTTGAATTGAATTGCATTGAACTGTCTTAAATTGATGATTGAATAAAATTTATTGGAAAGATTTTCTATACTAGAATCTATTTATACCGATAAATTTAAAAGAATAAATCAAAGAGGAAAATCTCCTATTTACAGGATGGTCAGGAAAGAAGAGAAAAAAATATTGACATAAAAATAAAATAGTCTGAAGATAATTCTAATCTAGAATTGAAACGTCCCAATCTAGAATTGATTAATAATTTTTGTCATTTTTGTTTTCATTAAATAAAGATTGACCGAAAAAAGATCCATTTTTGTTATTTTCTTCATAAAAATAAAATTATTATTAGATTTTTAAAAGGTTACGCCAGGAAAGAAATCAGACAAAAATTTAATCAATCTTTAACTAATTTTTAATTTCGATTGCCGACGTTTCGGACGCAAATCGCATCCTTCCTCAGGACAACAGGTAGTATCATATCTTTATTTTACTAACTACCGATTGTCCTGAGGAGGGATGCGATTTGCGTCCGAAACGTCGGCAATCGAAATTAAAAATTAGTTAAAGATTGATTAAATTTTTGTCTGATTTCTTTCCTGGCTTCCATACTACTCATATTTGAAAATTTCAACGTTTCAGTCACTATTTCTGCAGGTGTTGTATTTTTTCACTTTGAAAAGAAAACGTTATCTGAGGAACTTGATTGATTCACTTTGAAATTAAGTACTTTTTTGTTAAAAATTTTAAATCATGCAATGAAAATGAAAAGGGGGGGGGGGCGATAGGTGATAGACAACCTCCAGAAAGGGGCGATGGGCCAAAAAAGGTTGGGAACCACTGGTCTATATAAATAATTTCCAACCGGGGGGGGAGGGGAGCCAACACATTGTTATTATTCGAGTAATTGTAGTTTCGAGTTTTTTTCTAATAAAGTTTTTATTATTATTTTTTTTTAACCTCTATTAAAAAAAAAAATAGGTGTGGAAGCGAAGAAATTTTTTCGGGGCGGTGTAATAAAATTAATTTTGGAAACTGCTTGTCAAATATTTATTCAAAATCTATAATTATATGGCAGTCCCAGTATTTAACTAACTAAAGATTATTTAATTTTTTAATATATTTGCCATGGTAACAAAATATAAATATTTTTCTATGTTTATAAATTTTATATCTCGAATTTAAATATATATATTTATTGTAAAAAAAACTCAGGTGTGACAAGCACAAACACACCTTCCAACCGAAGGAAAGAGAGATTTGTGTGCTGTGAGGCTAGTCACACCGGATTTTTTAATAATAAATAAATATTAAAATTAAATAATCTTCAGTTAGTTAAATAGAGGAGCTTCATTAAAGATTTTAAATAATATTAGACAAGCGGTTTCCAACCTTTATTTACCTTCCGGAAATAGGAAAGAAGAGATTAGTTCCTTTGTTTATATCTTGAATTCTAATATATCAACGGAAAAAAAATATATGTGGACGCAAAAAATCTGGTGTGACACAACTTTTTACCACCGAGTGCAAGCGAAAGTTGTGTGCTGTGCGACAAATCACACCAAATTAAATGTATGTGTTTGTGTAAAAGATAGGAAGGAAAAAAAGAGCATCCTTAAGAATCTTTCAAAGATAAAAAAAATCTGGTGTGATGGTCGCACAGGACACAACTTTATCTTACCAAAGGCCACACCAGATTTTTTGTGTCGACATATATTTAGTTTCCGCCAATATTTTAAAATTCAAGATATAAACCAGGGAAAATATTTATATTTTGTTACCATGGCAACCATCTCTCCTAACTTCCCTATGAAGTACAAGAGTAAAGTGTGCTTTAAACAATTTTGAGGGCAAAATGAGAATATACATTTTAAAAAGCCAGTGGCGTACCGAGGGGGGGCAAGGGGGGGATCCGCCCCAGGCCCCGAGCCGGCATAGGCCCCCATATATTTATAAAAAAAAATTTAATGAAAATTTCCCTTTGAGAGGCCCCGGGGCCCTTGGGGTTCAGGGATATACGGTATTTTAAAAATATTTTTGTTTATGGAGGAGAGGGATATTTAAAGATGACCACCTCCCCCCCAAAAAAAAATTCAATATAAGGCCCCCTCTTCTAGTTCCGCCCCAGGCCCCCAACTGCCTCGGTACGCCTCTGTAAAAAGCATCTAAAAAATAATTAATTTTTGAATTTTAATCAAAATCTTTAATTTTGGAAAAAAATTGAAAAATACTGAAAAAGTGCATTAGTAAAGTACTAGTACTTTTTGGCCGATTTTGTTTAAAAGTTTATTTTTCCTCCTAAGTGGGGTCCCTAACTTAAATTGAATATTTCAATCCCCTAGCTTTTATCGTTGTTGAGATTGACAGACACACACACACGCACAGAGACCAATTTCAGGGACCCACTTTTTTGGACTCAGGGGACGTTAAAGCGTGTATATCCTTTAAAATCTCGACATCGAATTTTTAATATGATCGCAATATTTTGTATTTATTTCATATATAGGGTAAGAGAAAGTAAAACGAATGCTAAAAGAAATTTTCAAACAAAATAATTTACTTATATTAGGTTTCAAATCGAAAAAAAGCCAAAAATAAAATTTCAATTTCCATATGTAAATATTTATGTAGGCCTACAAGCTTTTCTACCATGTTTGAGTGTGTGTGTGTGAGATTTGGTAATCACTAAAAATAATAATTAAAAATAAAATATTAAATGTTTTAATGAAAAAAGCGCCCCTCGGGGCATGGCGTAGAGGTTAGCGTGCTAACCTCATATACCAAACGTCGCGGGTTCGGACCCCAGGCAGTCCGATGATTTTATTTAAGCCAATTGGATACCAAATGGCTTAAATAAGAATGCCTGGATTCCCATATATGTATATTTATCAATAACGGATATCGTAAAAAGTCTTATATGGCCTGAAGGGCAAAATGAGAATATACATTTTAAAAAGCATCTAAAAAATAATTATTTTTTGAATTTTAATCAAAATTTTTAATTTTTGGAAAAAAAGTAGAAAAATACTGAGAAGAAGTGCATTAGTAAAGTACTAGTACTTTTTGGCCGATTTTGTTCCAAAGTTTATTTTTCTCTTAAGTGGGGTGCCTAACTTAGATAGAATATTTCAATCCCCTAGCTCTTATCGTTGTTGAGATTTTTTTCACACACACACAGACAGACCAATTTGCGGGACCCTTTTTTTTGGACTCAGGGGACGTTAAAGCGTGTATATCCATTAAAATCTCGACATCGAATTTTTAACAAGATCGCCAAACTTGTATTTATTTCATATATAGGTTAAGAGAAAGTAAAACGAATGCTAAAAGAAATTTTCAAACAAAATAATTTACTTATATTAGGTTTCAAATCGAAAAAAAGCCAAAAATAAAATTTTAATTTCCATATGTATATATTTATGTAGGCCTACAAGCTTTTCTACCATGTTTGAGTGTGTGTGTGTAGATTTGGTAATCACTAAAAATAATAATTAAAAATAAAATATTAAATGTTTTAATGAAAAAAGCAAATGGATTTAAAATAAAATAATTAAAAAAAAAAAAAAAAAAAAAAGATTAAAGATGAATTAATATATAATTTAAGGGAGTGCATTGAACGAAGTGGGGCGATTTATATCAAAAACTATTCATTAACAAACCAAAATAAATAAAAAAAGGGAATTAAATAAATACACTAAACGAATGATGGACCGATAAGCTTAGAGGCTCGACTTGTACTTCCCTAGAGCAGGCCTAAGTCTCTCTGCACAACTTAACTTAAAGAGTAAAAATTATTCCCATTTATATTTCACAGAGATATTTACTTTCTCTTACCTATGTATATATGTAATATATATATAGAGAGAAAGTATTGGATTCATGTCAAAAATTCGATGTCGAGATTTTGATGGATCTTCACGTTTTGAGGTCCCCTGAATCCAAAAAAGTGGTTTTCGCGACATGGTCTGTCTGTGTGTGGGTGGGTGGGTGGTGGTGTGTGTGTGTGTGTGTTCAATTTTAAGCATGAAGGAATTGAGCTACGAGGTTGAAATTTTATATTTAAGTTAAACACCCCCCGGGACCGGAAAAATAAGCTTTTAATCAAAATCGGCCAAAGAGTACTAGTACTTTACTGATGTACTTTTTCAGTTTTTTTCGATTTTCTCAAAATTTGCTCCAACGATTTTTTTTAAAATTCAAAAATCAATTATTTTTTAGATGCTCTTTAAAATGTATATTCTCATTTTGCGATTGAAATCTTCTGAAGACCACTTTACTCTTGTACTTCATAGGAAAGATAGGAGAAATGGTTGCCATGGTAACAAAATATAAATATTTTCCCATACTTATAAATTTTACATCTTGAATTCAAATGTACCGTACTGTCGGGAACTAAATACATGTCGACACAAAAAATCTGGTGTGACAAGCACAGAACACAACTTTCGATTACCGAAGGTAAGAGAAAGTTGTGTGCTGTGCGCCAGTCACACCAGATATTTTTTAATTGAAATCCTAAATTGGTAAAAGTCTTGTCCTTCCTCGACGGTGACATGTTTGCCGAAGGTGAGCAAGGGACACTGGCTAAGCCCAAAGCCCGCTGAAGGCGGGTCTTGCAGCTAGTTTCATATAAAATATTTCACTTTTTAATGTCACACAAAAAGATGAACTCCAGGCTTTGAAAATTACTGATTTTAATATGAAATTAAACAGTGAAATAGAATTTATTTTTTCAATTAAAAAAAAAATATTTAATTACTAATTATGATAGAAAAGCATGGGGTGGGGGAGGAGAGAGAAAAAAGAGAACGGACTTCATATGATTAAAGAAAAACATGTTAATAATAGAGATTAATAAAGAATATTTGTTTTTAAATTTTATCTATTAAAAAAAAATAATATTTTAGTTTATTAGAAGGGGGTGATTTACACCCTCTCACTCCTTGGGTGTCATACTTTATCAGAATGTTATAATTACAAATTGGATAATATTATGAGTTTATTAAAAAGAGAAAAAAAAATGAAAATATACTAAATATGTAATATTGCGATCATATCAAAAATTCGACGTCGAGGATATATACTCGTTTTGAGGGTGCCTAATTCCAAAAAAAAGTGGGTCCCTCAAAATGCTCAGTAGGGATGTTTGTTTGTTCAAATCTATTTCGACACAAAAAAAAAAATCTGGCAAACAAATACAGAATGCAACTTTAAATTACCGAAAGTAAGAGAAAGTTGTGTACTGTGCAATCACTCACACCAGATTACCTTTCCCCCTCACTGAAAAACTCCTCTGGATCCGCCCTTGTTAAGGGGAGGGAGAGAGAACATACCCCAATTGATTGGAGGAAAGAATTTTATAAAAAATATAATTTTTATTTTGAAATTTTATTTATAATAGTAATTTGGAGTATTAGAAGGGGTGGATTACACCCTCTCTCATCCCACTTTATTAAATACCTTAATAATTAGATGATCAAACGGGGAGTCGTGAATTTGGGGGGTGAACGAACGTCGTTTTTGCACAAATAACAAAGAAATAGACGAAATTTAAGAATTTAATTTTTCAATTTAAAAAAATATTTAATTACTAATTATAATAGAAGATTTTAGAGTTTTTGTTAAGAAAAGCATGGGGTGGGGGAGGAGAGAGAGAAAAAGAGAACGGACTTCCCATTTGATTAAAGAAAAAAATGTTAATAATAGTGAATTAATAAAGAATTTTTGTTTTTAAATTTTATCTATTAAAGAAAAATAGTATTTTAGTTTATTAAAAGGGGGTGATTTACACCCTCTCACTCCCTGGGTGTCATACTTTATCAGAGTGTTATAATTATACCGGTAAATTGGTTAATATTATGAGTATATTAAAAAGAGAGAAAAAAAAAGTGAAAAAAAAAAAATAGAAAATTAATCCGTTATGCAAATGAGATAAGGAAATATTCAATACCTTAATGATAAGATGACCAAACGAGCAGGTGGATGAACGTCTTAATTGCACAAATAACACAACACAAGATAAAAGAAACTAACTAAACACACGCGAGAGACGAACGGAGTGACTCATGACACGACCCGAATTCAACTAGAGACAGGCTGGCAAGTAGCAACCAAGCAAGCATAAACAGATTGTTCTCTGTGCGCCCAAGAAAATAATCAAATAAATTCTCTATTTATAAAAAATACTTTTCATTTGAAAACAAACTAACGGGAATTTATTCTGTTGGGAATAAAATCGATATCTCTTTTATTAAATAACTATTAAAAGACTCACTTCTTTGATCCACCCCTAAAACCTACCCTCTATAAAATAAAATACTTCTAAGCGTAATTTTTTGTATTTATTTATTTATTAGGGATCTATTCGAAGTGAAATAATTTTTAAAAGGCTTATTTAATTAATCCACCCCTAATACCTACCCTCTATAAAAATAAAATACTTCTAAGCGTAATTATTTGTATTTATTTATTTATTAGGGATCTATTCGAAGTGAAATAATTTTTAAAAGGCTTATTTAATTAATCCACCCCTAAAACCTACCCTCTATAAAATAAAATACTTCTAAGCGTAATTATTTGTATTTATTTATTTATTAGGGATCTATTCGAAGTGAAATAATTTTTTAAAAGGCTTATTTAATTAATCCACCCCTAAAACCTACCCTCTGTAAAATAAAATACTTCTAAGCGTAATTTTTTGTATTTATTTATTTATTAGGGATCTATTCGAAGTGAAATAATTTTTAAAAGGCTTATTTAATTAATCCACCCCTAAAACCTACCCTCTAAAAAATAAAATACTTCTAAGCGTAATTATTTGTATTTATTTATTTATTAGGGATCTATTTGAAGTGAAATAATTTTTAGAAGGCTTATTTAATTAATCCACCCCTAAAACTCACTCAAGAGTAAAGTGGTATTCAGAATATTTCAATGGCAAAATGAGTATATACATTTTAAAGAGGATCTAAAAAATAGTTAGTTGATTTATGAATTTTAAAAAAAATCGTTGGAGCGAATTTTGAGAAAATCGAAAAAAAACTGAAAAATTACATCAGTAAAGTACTAGTACTGTACTCTTTGGCTAATTTTGTTCAAAAGCTTCATGTCACGTCCCAGGGGGGTGGCCTAACTTAAACATTAAATAAAAGGATAAAGGAGCAAGCAGCCAGGTAGATAGTGTAAATCGGGAATATTCCAGCCTTACACGTGCCTATCTCTCTCTCTCTCTCTCTCTCCATACCTATTGCAGGAATTCGCAAGCTTGCATAGGATTTCCGCCGAAGACTGTCCTTGATTATTATAGAGACCAAATCGATTGACAGGGAGATAATGAGAGAGAGAGTGAGACAGATAGAGAGATGTCGTAAAAAAGCCCGCCAGGAGGCGACTGAAGACGGGACCTCTTGCAAACTTGCTCTTACCTATAGCAAGCTATCGGCGCCTAGCGAAGGTCGGTTTTTTTTTGCTCTCGGCAGAGAGATTTTTGCGTGTGTTCAGAACAGAAGTCCAGGATTATTGTGTGAGAGCCCCAATTGGACATTCTCCAGTTTTTCTTTTCGTCTTCGATTGTTATTACCTAAGATGGACATTTTGGCGGTTTGGACAGTTGTTGTTACCGTGGCCATTGGTGAATAAACAATTTTTTTTTTCTTCTCTTCTCTTTCATTAGGCATTAAGTTAGAATTAAGTTTTTATAGATATTTTTTTTGATTGTATTATTTTATATTTTTTTATTTGGTCTTAGCTATATATTTTAATTTTTTTTTGGCAAACACTTTTGGGAGTAAATTTACGATAATTAAGGAGACGGGAGTCAGAATTACGTTTTATAGATATTCTTTTGGTCGTTTTATTTTATTTTATTTTATATTTTTTTATTTGGTCTTAGCTATATATTTTAATTTTTTTTGTCAAACACTTGTGGGAGTAAATTTACGATAATTAAGGAGACGGGAGTCAGAATTACGTTTTATAGATATTCTTTTGGCCGTTTTATTTTATTTTATTTTATATTTTTTTTATTTGGTCTTAGCTATATATATATATATTTTAATTTTTTTGTCAAACACTTTTGGGAGTAAATTTACGATAATTAAGGAGACGGGAGTCAGAATTACGTTTTATAGATATTCTTTTTGCCGTTTTATCTTATTTTATTTTATAATTTTTTTTTATTTTATTTTATGTATTTTTTTGTTTTGGACTTGTCCATATGCTTTATTTTTTTTGTCAAACACTTTTGGGAATAAATTTATAATAATTAAGGAAGCGGAAGATTCAATTTCGTTATAAGAATTCCCTAAAGTAATATCCCTTAGGAAGCTCCTAGTAAGGGATCTCGTGGTCGTCTCTCAGCCCACAACTCAGCGCGGACAACAAGGGAGGTGAGTACCAAATTTACA